>CAUYPK010110424.1:0-111201 GCA_963574355.1 Loris lydekkerianus | reverse complement strand
GGGAGGGGGGAGGTTTTGGTGGAGGAAGGGGTGGGGCCACATCTATGGTGCATCTTAGAATGGGTACAGGCAAAACTTACTAAATGCAGAATACAAATGCCTACATACAGTAACTAAGAAAATGCCATGAAGGCTACGTTGAACAGTTTGATGGGAATATTTCAGATTGTATATGAATCCCGCACATTGTACCCCTTGATTGCACTAATGTACACAGCTCTGAATTAGCAATAAAAATAAATTAATTAAAAAAAAAAAAAGAAGAAGAAGTATAGCAACAGAGGTTGGGTATGGCAGCTCACACCTATAATCCTAGCACTGTTGGAGACCAAGGCAGGCAGACTGCTTGAGCTCTGGTGTTCAAAGACAACCTGAGCAAGAGTAAGACTCCATCTCTGCAAGAAAAATCTTTTTTTTTTTTTTTTTTGAGACAGAGTCTCACTTTATCACCCTTGATAGAGTGCCATCACATCATAGCTCACAGCAACCTTAAACTGTTGGGCTCAAGTGATCCTCTTGCCTCAACCTCCTGAGTAGGCTGGGACTACAGGCACTGCTCCAACGCCTGGCTATTTTTTTAGAAATGGGGTCTTATCTCAAGGGTCCAGACACCTCTGATCTTTAGAGCTCCTGCTTATGTCTCATGCCCAAATAATAATGACCCAATGGTTATACGCGGTGAACATGACATCCAGGCTTTGCCAGGGCCCACCCCCAAATCCTCTGAGAGTTCCTAAAGAATTCAGCAAAAGGGTATCTATTCCTGAAGAATTCAGCAAAAGAGTTCACAGCAAAAGGGCAGGCTACCTTCTTTTGGACCTGAGCCCACCCCCCCAATCAAGGTTAGAGCCAGGCCCTCAAAGCCAGAGAGCCAGCACATACCCCACCCCCACAATCAAGGCCTGCATCTCAATGAATCAAGAAGGTCCCCAGGGTCACACCTCTGCTCACAGTGCAGATAACCTTAGACTTGTCTTTGCAAAGAAGCCGAGCCCCCACCCTGAATTCCTCCATTCCAAGCAATCCCAATCTCCACCTTCAAAAAGACAGAACAGCTGGAGGTTTTCCATCAGGACTTGTTACCCCCCTACGCTGGTTTTGTGGGGTCCACTCCCAGCGGGAGCCCTCCATAACCGTCCTCCTCACCCCTCCCTCCACACACCGTGCCCCGTTGTCATGCACACTCACGCTGATTAAGCACTAAGGGCAGGCTCTAGTCTCACCTTTTGCATTTATTAAACATCCAGCCCTCCAGACAACCCATGTGGCAGTTCCTATTACTGTACCACTGCACAGGGAGGTTAAGAGAGGCTCCCAGGGTCACACAGCTCCTGAGTGGTAGTGATCATTGCCCAGGTTCCCGTCCGTCTGCACCCCGAACCCCTGCAGTGCTTGCCCCACATGCTCAAGGCTTGCGGCTTTGCTGCTCTCACAACATTGCTCTGCTTCCTTCTTTCTGAGACATCTTCCTCATGACTTCGCCCTTTCTGCCCCAGCTGCTGGGAAACTAGAGAGGCTGATTCTCAGTACAGCAATGGTGCCACCCTTTACGGCCTGCCCTCTTCCTAATTAGGGGGCCTTTGTTTTCTGTTTTATCAGTAATGATAGCCTGTTTCTTTCCAGAGAGAACGTGGGAGGCAGCAAGCATCAAAGGCAGAAAATGCTAGGCCACAGAAAACAGAGATTGTCGAAGGCTGACCCGAGTGGCAACAGATGCTATGATTAAGCCTCAAGGCAGCCAGAGAGGAAGAAGAAATCTGATCCGTTACTATCTGCAGGAAGCAGACTGTTTGTTCTGTGGGGACAAAGTTTTCCCCTTGTAATACACTCTACTAAAAACTACTCATTTGCTTCTTGATATAAGGAATGCTAAGCAATGCAATGGATTGGCTATGTCCTTAAAAAATACACTTTTGCAGCAAAAGGAAAGTATATTTCATGTGACTATTGACCAACACTGAGGACGCCACACCAACAACACTCAGGGACACAGAGTCCTCCCAAAGAGATGCCAAAGTGGTCCAAGGACAGGCTCTCCTGGGGCAGAATGATCTGGTCAGGACCAGAACTCGGAGTACCCAGCAACTAGCCAGAAAGCTCAGCCCTTCAAAACCGTGCCCAAAACACCCTCCACCAGCCTTTATTTGCCGAGACACCAGCTGTTCCTTGAGAGCAGGGCCAAGTCTTTCCATCTCTGTAACTCGGCCCTGGCCCCCCTCTCCTGCCCTCAACAGCTGATGTGGATGGGAAGGGAGAGCCGCTGAAGGTTGAGGCTGACCCCGGCAGCCCTTCACCAAGTGTGGCAGACTCCTCCTTCGCCCCCTATCATCTGCTCTCTCCTGCAGAAATAATGGAACCCTCATTTGTAGCTGGGTCTGTGGCCACCCACGGTGTTTCCCAGCAGCTGAGGAGGAGGGTCACACACGTGAGCCCAGGGCAACAGGACGTTCACAGAAGTGATGAGGGTGGGCACACCCTCTCCTTGACTTGTCCCTTCTCTCCAGAGATCTGGGACAAAAGTGGTGGTGGCTCACCATCTTGGATCAAACTTGCATCAGCCTGTGGAGTAACAAGATGGGAAAAGCCTGAGATGCCGACTCCATGGAGCTGTTGTTCCAATCCCAGACGGCTCCTGCTGGGACTGTCATGACAGAGAAAACTAAGGCTCTATCTTAAGCCACTGTTACTATGAGTCTCTCATGCACTAGGCAAGTCTATGGATGAACTAATATCCCAAGAAGTACCAATGAAACACCATTGCCTTCCCTCCCAGAAGCCACATGGCTGGCCCCTGGGCATCACAGCCTAACGCACAGTCTTCCCCTGAGGCTATTTCACTACCAACAATTCTCAAAAGAAGGGCAGCAGCCCTGCAAGGGACTTCACACTGTCCCTGTTTTACAAATGGGGAAACTGAGGCTCAGAGATGTGGCCAAACCTGCCCAAGGGCTGGGAGGCAGGGCTGCCTGCTGCACTGACCCCCATGCAGACTGCTTGATCCTTAGTGGGAGACACCCGCACTTCTGGGGAAATGCTTTGTCTGCATGACAAGCTGTGACAAGCTATCAAAGGACCCTAGGGATGGAGAGAGAGAGAGGCTAGAAGGGAGAGAGGAGAAAAGGGCAGGGAAGGTTGGGAAGACCAATGAGGATGGTGGCAGGGCACTGCCCACCCCACTGCACCTCAGTAGGACTGTCCCAAAATTCATAAAACATGGCATTCATGGGGTTCCTCATGAGCCCTGTGATGGGATAGGCTCAGGCCCAGGAGACCCCAGCTGTGCCACATGAGGGCAGCACAGTAGAAGATGCCCGGAGTTGGTGAGACTCACAAAGTACACCCTGGGCTTGGTGACTCTGAGGAGGGCTTGCCCCCCCCCCCAACCACTGAGTGCTGGACTTGGCGACGTTCCCATAGCAGGGGTCTTGTAGGGAGAGGGACCCACTGAGCTCCTGCTATGTCAGGAACCCCTCCTACATGGTGGCATGCAACAGCCACTGCTTCATTACGTTCAGAGCCTGTAGAAGTCTGGGGTTTGGGACATAGTGTGATGGGGCTGGAGCCTGGAGCCTCAGCTGGGAGCACCTAAACGGCTGACAGTGACTGGGATGTATGGGGCCGGACTCACCACTCACAGCCCTGAAGGTTGATGGCTCAGCCAGGACCGTCAGCTGGAGTGTCACAGAGGCCTCTCCCCAGGGCCTGGGCTCCTCACAGCTTATTCACTGGGCTCCAGAGGGCCATGTCCAGAGAGAGAGGGACTCTGTAGAACAGCACTCCGAGAGATCAAGACCAGAGCCACATGGCTTTTTATGACCTAACCTTAGAAGCCACATGGCCTTACTTCCACGGCACTCCATTGGTGGCAGCAGTCACAGGCCCCTATAGTTGCAATGGGAGGGCAAACAGAACCCACTTTCATGGGAAGAGTGCCAAAGAATCTGGAACCTATTTCAAACTGCCCTATCCTATGACACTGTAAGTGGCACCCCCCTCGAGGTTGCTCCTCTGCCACCTTACTTATATGACCTCAGGGTGCTCTACTATCAAAAAGGGACTTCCCTTTCCATGGGTGACCCCTGGAATTCCCAGTGAGGGATCAAGGTCTTGGATCTTCAGGGGAGTTTTATTCTAAAAGAATTCCCCTGGCCTCTCCCCTACCACCACTGTGGGGACAGGGGCTCACCAGATCTCTCCAGGGAGCAGCAGGTGGCTAAGGGAGGAGGAGGGAGTGCCTGGGCCATCCTTCTCAGGTGCATAGGAAGGCGAGTCAGCTTGACAGTGTCACCATTTAGGCAGAAGCTGGTCCTTCCTGGGGGCTTCTGCTTCACCCCCAACGTACAGGTCCCCTCTCCCACCACACTGGCTCCATCAGCCCTGTGTCTCTGAGGGCTCTTCCCCACTTCCCACCCACCCCCAGTCTAGGGTGGCTCCTGTCAGAGATCCACAGAGATCTGTTTTAGAGACAGGTTCAGGGCAGTGCCTGTGGCTCAAAGGAGTAGGGCACTGACCCCATATGCCACAGGTGGCGGGTTCAAACCCAGCCTCGGCCAAAAACTGCAAAAATAAATAAATAAATAAAAATGCTGTTGCCTTTAAAAAAAAAGAAAAAGAAAAAAGAAACAGGTTCAACATTCTCTTTCGCCCATTCATGCCAGCGTTTTACCCCATGCTTACTGCACCAGCAGTGAGGAAACAAATCATCTAGGTTTAAAGAAAACAAAGACTCAAACACAGGAAATCAGGTGCTTGTATAAAATCACGTCTGGGGGTGGCAGGTAGATGGCATTGGAAAGGTATCTGATGGGGCTGATGGGGCTGTCGAACTCAAGGACCCATCAATGCACCACCACAGCTACCACCCGATGCCCAGGACAGCCACGACCAGACACTGGAGCATAGGGTCCAAGCCATAACCACGTTTCCAACCTGCTGGGCAGCAGAGTCAGCAGTAGGAAGATGGCCTCCACCGCCACACCTCCCTCTTCCAGACCTTGCACAGCACGTCTGGTAGAAGAATAGAATCACTCCAGCTGCAGGGAGTTTGATAAGTGCAGGGTTTGGCTTTCTGGTGTTGGCAGTAGAGGGAGGGCACAGAGCAGGCGGAGGAGATGCATGCTGAGAGCTCTGGCACACAGCATTCAGCACTGACGGCCCCAGGGGTTCCCAGGGCAACAGGTGCCAGAGTTCTCTCTCTGGCTTTGCCTCCTCCAGAGCCACCGACAGCAGGTAAGCCTCTTGGCCACGCAGCAGGCTGACACCAGCTCCGCTGGAAAGTAGAAGATGGCAGGACACGTTCCTTTGTCACCATATCCCTTAAATCTCTCCTAGGGCACATTTACCATTTATGCAAATTTCTTTACTGAAGTGTTTGCGAAATTTCTAAAAGGAATTACTTCTTCTGAGAAGAAAATTAAAGTCCCAACTCACTTGGACTTTCCCTCCAGTGTCACAGAAGAATGTCCCTAAAGGCCCGGACCTTTCCATGAAAGGGATTCCCCACACCCGGTGTTCGCGCTGCTCTCGACGCCGAGGTCCTACTAAGCCCCCAGCAACCCCTTCCTCTCCCTGGGGCATCCATCCCTCCTTCAGGAAACTTGCTCCCAGCACCCTCCCCTCCTCTTCCTTCACACCAAGCCTGGGGTCTGAGTCCGAAATAGCATCTCCAGTAGGAGGGAGGCTGCGGCAAGAAGCGGCAACTCCTTGCTGCCTACCTTCTGGACCCACGGGGGCTCGGAGCAGACCGGACGCGGTCCCTCCCACCCCACCCCACCCTCGCCGCGGGAACGGAACCCTCCCGATTGGTTCTTTTTAAGACGCCCACTAGAGGGCGCGACAGACCCGCAGGTTCAGGTAGCTCCAGCCAGACCATCTCCCAGAGACAAGAAATTCAAACTAATGAGATTGAGGAAAGAGCATTTTCACATTTGCATGGCGCCTGTCCTGCTCCAGAGGGTCTCATTATTCTGACCAGGGAGAAATCCTGTATTTCTCCCTGGATGGCTGATTGCAGGTGGGGAGGGAAGGCAGGGCTGGCTTTAGGAGGATGCAGAGTCCCCAGTGGATGGCTGATTGGGGGGGGGGGGAGGCAGGGCTGGCACTAGGAGGATGGAGAGGCCCCTGTGGATGGCTGATTGCAGGGGGGTGGGGGGAGGCAGGGCTGGCTCTAGGAGGATGGACAGGCCCCTGTGGATAGCTGATTGGGGGATGGGGGGGAGGCAGGGCTGGCTCTAGGAGGATGGACAGGCCCCTGTGGATAGCTGATTGGGGGGGGGGAGGCAGGGCTGGCTCTAGGAGGATGGAGAGGCCCCTGTGGATGGCTGATTGGGGGGTGGGGGGAGGCAGGGCTGGCTCTAGGAGGATGGAGAGGCCCCTGCGGATGGCTGATTGCAGGGGGGTGGGGGGAGGCAGTTCTGGCTCTAGGAGTACTCTCAGGTGCCTGGCCTGCTTTGTGTATCATCACAAAGAACAGAGAACAAGGACTAGCCAGCTTGCAGGAGGTGATGAGTGCAATTTTGGACATGTGGAAACTGAGCGGCCTTGGGACATCCCAGTGGAGACATCTATATGTGGCTCTGATGCTTAGAAGAAAACTAATGGTGGAGATAGAGATTTGTCAGCACCAAGAGGTCACTGGCAGCCCATGGGACACCTTCCGACCACAGGTGGAAGTTTAAATTGGTTCACATCCTTTTTTTCCTATGGAGCCAGCATTTTAAAATTAGTAAAATTTATGTAAGAACCTGAAGTTCTGTCTCCTCTTGAAAAATCAGAAGATCCAACATTGGGCCTGAATTCCCTCAGGCAACCATCATCTAGAGTTGCTTAGCGGCCCCTCCCTAGGCAGGCACCCAGCCGGCAGACATGGCTTGTAGGCACTGTGTTTGGTCACCCCCTTAGTATGTTTTGGAATTGTGGTAGATTCTTTCAAAAGACACTCACAGCAACCCACATGAACACACTCACAGGCCCCTTTATAATACACTCATCAGAAGTGCAGTCTCTGCTTCTCCCTTGAATCTGGGCTGGCCTGGTGGCCTGCTTTGACCTATATATTGCATTGGAAGTGACTGGGTAACTTCTTAGAACCCAGCACCAAGTGCAGACACTCAGACCAGATGATAAAATAAGAGGCTAAGAGCAGAGAAAGGAGCCCCAAGCCTGCCCAGCTAAGGTGCCAACATGGGAGCCAAGGCATGTTGGCTCCTCCAGCCCCAGGGGAGCCCAAGTACCCCTCTCAGAGCCCTGGCAGCCTAGACTGCAGAATCAGAAGCTGATCAATGGGGTAGTGGTTTCAAGCCACTGCATCTGGGGATGGTTTGTTATGCAGCAATAGAAAACTGGAACCATAGTTAAAAACATGGGCCACACAGGACTGTCCAGGGTAAAGACAGCAGGTAAGGACAGTATATGACAGGGATCAGGGGTAGGCAGGTGAGCACAGGGCCAGACTGTCTTTACCCACCATTGATATACATACCTGGTGGGATTTTTTCATGTTAATTTTGATTTTTTTAAATATTGCATTAAAATATTCCTTATCTGAATTAATGAGTATCTTTTGTTCAAGGCAAGTGCTCCCTTCACCTCATCCTGGTCCTGCACTGATTGACAGCAAAGGAGGCAGGGTCAGCAAAGAGCCTTCCAGGGGCCCAAAGGCCCTGGGCAGAGCTTGGAAAAGAGGAGCATTCAAAGAGTGGGCAATGTCACGATCAGTGCCAAGCAGCTGTGGAGGTCAAACCATAGCATGACCACCGTTCCAGGGGTGGGGCAGAAAAAACATGGATTACCTAGAGGTGCTAGGGAGAGGCCCCTCTTTTAGTGAACCTTAATTGGACAAGGAAAAAGTTTTGCCAGGCACAGTGACTCATGCCTGAAATCCTGGCACTCTGGGAGGCCCAGGTAGGTGGATTGCTTGAGCTCAGAAATTGGAGACCATGGCTCAGTGCCCGTACTCAGTGGTTAGGGCACCGGCCACATATACTAGGACTAGAGAGTTCGAACCCAGCCTGGGCCTGCTAAAACAACAATAACAACAACAAATAGCTGGGCAGCTTTTCCCCTAAGCTGCCTGAGGTGATCTGTGAAAATGGTTTGCTATTCACATGACCCAGAAAACCCCACAAAGTCATGCAAGTCAAGAGGCTCAAATCTTCGTGTTCACTTTAAGAATACACGTGAAACTGCCCAGGCCATCAAGGATATGCATATACGAAAAGCCACCAAGTAATCTGAGTCCACCAAGTCACCTTAAAGAAACAATGTGTACCGTTCCGACATTACAATGGTGGAGTTGGTAGGTGTGCCCAGGCCAAACAGTGGGGCTGGACACAGGGTCAGTGCCCCAAAAAGAGTGCTGAATTTTTGCTGCATATGCTTAAAAATGCAGAGAGTAATGCTGAACTTAAGGGTTTAGATGTAGATTCTCTGGTCATTGAGCATATCCAAGTGAACAAAGCACCCAAGATGCGTCACTGAACTTACAGAGCTCATGGTCGTATTAACCCTACATGAGCTCCCCCTGCCACATTGAGATGATCCTTACTGAAAAGGAACAGATTGTTCCCAAACCAGAAGAACAGGCAGCACAGAAGAAAAAGATATCCCAGAAGAAACTGAAGAAACAAAAACTTATGGCATGGGAATAGACTCATCATAAAATAAATGCAAATAACAGTAAAAAAAAATAGCTGGGCATGGTGGGCACTTGTAGTCCCAGCTACTTGTGAGGTTGAGGCAAAAGAATTGCTTAAGCCCAAGTGTTTGAGGTTGCTGTGAGCTGTGACACCACAGCACTCTTCTGAGGGTGACATAGTGAGACTGTCTCAAAAAAAAGAAGTCTTAATTTCCATACTACAAACTAATCATATGTATGCATGTTGAGTACCTCCAGTGATCTAAAAAACGTATAACATATAACATGATAAAACATACCAAGGTAAGTGCCATTAATTTACTGAAACATTACCGGCCTCAGCCAACACAACTAACTTCCCAGGAAAGCCAGCAAGTCAGGCTTCTTCTGGGCTTTCTCAGCCTGGCCAGAGTCCCCACTCCTCAACCAACAGCCCAGGCTACTGACCCCTGTCTCTGGGTCAGTTCCTTTCAGACAACAAGGTTGCTGGGCTGCCATAGAGATCAGCCAAACCAAAGCAAACAAAATAGCCCTGAGAGGAACAGGCTTTCTTTGCAATAACCGTGCTAAGGGAAAAGCAGCCAAGATCTAGCAGTCTGCCAGAACCACAGGGTACAATGAACTTTGGGTAAAAGAGTTGTGGCAAAAATGAAATTCTGGGACTACGTTTCATCCTGTGTAAAATTCTTGAACATATTTGGCCATTGCTCCATATAGAAGTTTGTTTCACATAAGTTGTTTAAAAAATGTGTTTTTTAAATCACTTTGGGGGGGGGGTGAATTTAAATTTAGTAATATGGCATTCCAATTCTTGGAAATAAAATTAATTTTATACTGTTGTTCTGACATGATTTAATTTTTTCCCCAAACTCTTCTTCTCTTCCAAAGAGAAGGTTTTAGAATATTTCCAAAAGCATGCTTGTTGGAATGATGGCACCACGAGATGCACCTTTAAAACAAAAAAGGAGGCGGGGATAGGAGAGGTGGAAGAGAGGAAGAAAAAACATTGTTTGGTTAAATCTACTTAGAAATCCTCTATTCCTGTATTTTAAACCCATCATAATATTGGCATAGTAAATGCCTCTTAAAAACTGCAATAAGGAAGCCTTTTTTTCTTTGCTTAACACAATAATTCCTAACTTTATTAAACGACTAGAAACCCTTTTTCTAAGTAATATCCAGTGAATGGCTAGAGACCTTTGGGGCTAGAGACCTTGGAATCACTGCCTTAACACTGATGCAGTGGTGCATTCTGGAATCCTAGCACTCTGGGAGGTCAAGGCAGGTAGATCACCTGAGTCCAGGAGTTCAAGACCAGCCTGAGCAAAATCGAGAACCCCGTCTCTACTAAAAATAGAAAAACTAGGTCAGCACCTGTGGCTCAAAGGGGTAGGGCGCCAGCCCCATATGCTGGAGGTGGCAGGTTCAAACCCAGCCCCAGCCAAAAAACTGCAAAAAAAAAAAAAAAAAAAGAAAAACTACCTGGGAGTTGTGGCAGGCACCTGTAATCCCAGCTACTTGGGAGAGGTCAGAGGAAGGCTTGAGCCCAAGTGTATGCAGTCACTGTGAGCTACAATGCCATAGCACTCTACTCTGTATCAAAACAAACAAACGAACAAAAACTGCCTTAGCCTCCAGGGGAGAAGAAACAACAGGTTTCCACCAAATGGTTTTGGGTTTTTTTGTTGTTGTTGTTTTGTTTTGTTTTTGAGACAGAGCCTCAAGCTGTCGCCCTGGGTAGAGTGCTATAGCATCACAGCTCACAGCAACCTCCAACTCCTGGGCTCAAGTGATTCTCTTGCCTCTGCCTCCCAAGTAGCTAGGACTACAGGCGCCCACCATTTTTTGGTTGCAGCCATCATTGTTGTTTGGCGGGCCGAGATGGATTTGAACCCACCAGCTCAGGTGTATGTGGCTGGCGCCTTAGCTGCTTGAGCCACAGGGGTCGAGCCTCCACCAAATGGTTTTGGAATAGTCTTCATTTCTCTCAAATGACAAAGGATGATATATCGCTTCTACCGTTAATTCATATCCCCTGCAATTCTCCTAACATTTGGTATATGATGGCATTTTAAGCAAAGAGCTACAATCAAAAGGCTGGGCACAGTAGCTCACGCTATAATCCCAGCACTCTGGGAGGCCCAGGCAGTGAATTGCCTGAGCTCACAGTTCAAGACCAGCCTGAGTATGAGCAAGAGCAAGAGCCATCTCTAAAAAATAGCTGGGCATTGAGGCAGACGCCAGTAGTCCAAGCTACTTGGGAGGCAAGAGGATCACTTGAGCCCAAGAGTTTGAGGTTGCTGTAAGCCATGATGCCATGGCACTCAACTCCAGGGCAACTGAGTGAGACTCTGTCTCAAAAAAAGAAAAGATGCAGGGGCGGTGTTTGTGGCTCAGTGGGTAGGGCACTGGCCCCACATACTGAAGGTGGTGGGTTCAAGCCCGGCCCTGGCCAAACTGCAAAATAAATTAATTAATTAATTTGGGAAAAAAAAAAGATGCATTCAAAATTGGGAACCAATGGGCCAGGAACCTCTCTGTTCACCAGCCACCTGTGCATTTGAAGTGGTTGGTCCTGCTTCCAGCATTTCTGTGACCTCCAGCTCAGCCTCCCAGGGACCAGAGTATATTGTTCAAATTCCCAGCAAATCACACAGCCAGTTGTCACCCTCCACCTGACCTGCACACTAGGAGGAATGTGCTGCTCGCTTCTTGCAAATTCATGAAGAGTGGTGTCTAGAGAATTGACAGTATCAAAACATTTTGGAGTTATTTCCTCACAAAACTGCATTATTGTTGAATCCAAAATATGAGCATGACAGTATCTCTAAGCCTACCAACTGTTCTCCTTGAACTTCACTGTAACACTTCTCTAGATCCTCTGCTCATGCCAGCAGCGTATCAACTCCAATGTGCCTCCGTTAGATTCTAGCACATTTCTGGGAGTGAACACATTTCTTGTTTGAGAAAGCTAAGGGACTATGATATACTTCCAGTTCCCCCTCCTCCCCACCCTGTGATGATCAAAGTGGAAATTTAAGGGACAACACCATTTGTTCAAAAACATTTCTAACGGCCCTCTCGGTGTCGTACAAAACAGCAAAAATCCCTATCCTAACGGAGCTGGCATTTGAGCAGATGGCTCAGGCAGAGATGTTTCTAGCTAATATAATAGCTCTTATGAAAAGTAGTCCAAGAAAGAGGCAAATCTGTCTTGAGCCGAGTGATTTTGCCAGGAATGGGTTCAGAATCATGAAAATTGGAGTGTTCCCACAGACTGTCAACTTCAAATGAAGAGGCGCTCTCAGAGGGGTGAGGGGGCTGAGGCTGCTCAGGAGAGGCTGCAGAAGTAGGGAAAGAGGCAGCTGGGAGTTGCAGCCTCCAGGGCCTCCCCCGGTGGAAACAGTAGAGGCCGAAGTCAAGGATACCCCCTCAATAGGTGCCTGAAGCCCAGGAGAGCAGATGTGCAAAGTGACTACAGAGGGGACAACAAAGCAAAGTGACTGCAGAGGGGACAGTGAAGCAAATCACTGGGAGCCTCGTAGGATGGCAGGCAGCAAGCTGGCTAAGCCCTTCTCAATCCTTCACTAAAATACATTTTGGGTGTCCAGTGAAGTTCAGTTTGTATTGGGCCAGGCAAGAATGGCAGCCAGGGACTGGGACAGCCTGTAGCCACCTACAGGCCATCTGTGGATTCCTGGGTGTGAGGGCCCCCGGCCAACAGACACTCCAGCTCGAGAGCTCATGAGACCTCTGCCCAGCCTTTCCTCTCTCCCAGAGCAGGAAGAGATGTCAGGCCGTCATCATTTCTAGTTTCCCCCTGGTTTGGTTTGAGCACACTGCAGTGGCTTCCTGGGAAAACCTATGAGAGAGGTCAATTTTCTAACTCTGCAAGAAAGATTGACTCCAATGTAGGCTCTCACCAGAGCCCCAGGAGGGTCTCCACATCCTGCAGCCCTCTGCCCTGTTCCCCTCAGCTTCCTAACCACACAGCATGCTGTCCGCTGGAATGCTCCCCAAACTGTCGCTGCCATATCCTCTCGTTCAGGTCTTTGCTCAAATGCCACCTTCTCGGTGACAACTTTCCCACTGACATCACTTAGAAATCCCAGCCTTTCCCCAGCTCTCTTCATGCATCCTCCGCGTTTTGCTTTTCTCCATAGGTTGAATTATATTGTCCCCAAAAAAGATATGTTGACGTTCTAACCCCCAGCACTTCAGAACGTGACCTTATTTGGAAGTAGGGTCACTATAGTTGGAATTAGTTAAATTCAAATGAGCTCATACTGGACTGGAATGGAATGGGCTCCTAAATCCAAAAGGACTCGTGTCTTTACCAGAAGAAAGAAACTTGGAGATGCAGACACACAGGGAAAATGCCATGTGACAAGGACACAGAGGTGGGGGCACAGCTGCAAGCTGAGGGCTCCAGAGCCTGCTGGCCACCCTCAGGGGTGGAAGGAGCCGAGGACGGCCCCCTTTCAAGTTTTAAAGGGTGCGTGGCCCTGCTGACACCTGGACTTCTCTTGGTTTAAACCACCCAGTGTGTGTGATATTTGTCACAGCAGCCTTAAGACACTAATATGCCATCTGACACACTCTATTTTTAAGCTACGTATGCGGTTTATCATCTGTCTCAGTTCACAAGAAGCAAGCAGCGCAGGGGCAGGGGTTTGTCCAGCTTGCGCCCTGCTGTGTTCTCAGTGCTGAGAGCACCTGGCCCCTGAGAAGGGCTTTCTAACCAGCGGTGGACTGAATGAATGAGGGAGTGACTGAATGAAGCCCAATGCACCTCCACAGGCCTTGCTGACAGTCTCCCATTCTCTCCTGCTCCTGGGTCCCTCTGGGGAAGGATAGTTGACACTCACCACCCCAATAACACACGGTGCTTCAGTGCTACTCCAGCCACCTTCCACTCGGCTCAACCTCGCCCCCTTGAACTCTGGCATCAGCACTGGAGCTGGACCCGGGACCTGGCTATCTTGGGTGCAGAAGCCTGTGTCGGAGCAGTACATTCACCCCTGGGCCAAAGGGCAGACGAAGAGCCAGCAGGAGAATAGGAACAGGATGGGACACAGAGTAAAGGGGAGTTGAGGCCAGACGACTTAGGACAGGGTTAGGACAGGGGCTGTGAAGAGAGATGGCGGGCTGGGTCTCATCTTACTGGGCGAGGGCTGATGAGAGTGGCAGGTGAGCCAGCTTCCAGGGGCAGGGACAGGGGCAGGCCAGAGAAATGCCTCTCCATCCTCCCCTCCCAGGGCCCTGTGAAGAACTTGACCCTTCATTCTTCAACACATATTTCCCAAGCACCTGCAAAGCGTCCAGTGCCATGCATGAGCAGAGGGAGCTCTCACGCGTCAGAGGACAGACACTGCAGGGACACGTGCACACACACGCACCCATTCCCCTGGGTGCCGTGGGAATGCCCCACGGGGCCAGTTAGTCTGAAGGGCATCAGAAAAGGCTCCCCTTAGGAGGGGGTGTCTCAGATCCAGCGCAGGAGAGAGGGCGGGCAGGCAATGGGTGGAAACAGCATCCCTGAAGGCCCAGAGGATTGAGGGGGTGGAGCACACAAGGGACATCAAGGTAGAAGACGTCAAAGAACAAGACCCAAGAGGGCAACAGCTTGGGGAACACCACACACTTGGGGCTCCATCCTGTGAGCAAGGGGAAGCCGTGTGGGGCAGTGTCAAAGGAAGTGGCTTGACAGGCTATTCCCTTTGTAAAGATGACTCTGACAACAGCATGGAGAATGGATGGGCTGGGAGCAACAGCAGACATGGGGACCGGGTGAGAGGTGAGGGTGGTGGCCGGAGAGGCAGAAAAAATCCTTCTAAGGACAGAATGCACCACATTTGGTGATGGGCTGGCATGGAGGGGAATCCAGGCTGGCTAGGAGGTGGCACCGCTCACCGAGAGTGAGGATGTGCAAAAGATGTGGCTGGAACCAAAGCCACACCAGCTGTGGGCGTGCTCTGACACCTGTGCCTGACCACAGCCCCTGGACTCTCCTCCTACTCAGGGGGCCCCTGCCACACTAGCCTCTTGGTGGTCCCTCACACACACCAGGCTCATTCCCACCATGGGACCTTCTCGTCCCTTAGCAGGAAGACGGTGGCCCAGCTCCTCCCTGGCTGGATCCTCCTCAGAGGATCAAATGTCACCTCCTTGGAGAGGCTTTCCCTGGCTCCACAAAAGTCACTCACAAGTCTTCAGCCCCGGTATCCTGTTTTGTTTCTTCATGGCATGATCACTGTCTGCAATCACCCAGTGGTTTGGGGGCTTTTCTGAGACAGAGTCTCACTCTGTGGCCCAGGCTAGAGCACAGTGGTGTCAGCCTAGCTCATAGCAACCTCAAACTCCTGGGCTCTAGTGATCCTCCTGCCTCGGCCTCCCGAGAGGCTGGGATTACAGGTGCCCACTATGATGCCCAGTTAATTTTTCTATTTTTAGTAGAGACAAGGTCTCGATCTTGCTTAGGTTGGTCTCAAACTCCTGAGCTTAAGAGATCCTCCTGCCTCAGCCTCCCAGAATGCTAGGATTACAGGCATGAGCCACCATGACCAGCACCACAGCGTTTGTTTCAGGTCCATCACACGTCCCTTCCCAACAGAATGGCTATAGGCTCTTGGGGCAGGGACCTCTCTGCCTCATGCACAACATGTTCTCCAGTGCCTGGAACAGCGGCTGCCCAGGGTAGCTGCTCAATAAATCTTTGTCAAATGGATAAATGAATTAATGTAGCCCTCAGGAGCTAGGTTAGGTTGGGGCAGCTGATTTTAGGGCCATGGACATCAAGGTGGCAATTTCCACTCTAGGAGAAGAGGGAAGTACCAGGTGAAGGTCTAGGATGAACCCCTGAGAACTTGGTACACAAGTTTTGGGAGAAGAAAGAGGAGATGCTGACATAGGATTCTCAAGGAAAGACGGGAGACAGGCAAAAAGCAGACCAAGGCTGCCCAAGGGCACAGAAGCTAAAATGCACATCATCTGAATGTCACCCACTGGGTGTTATCATTACCCCATTTTCCTAAGGATGGAGAGGATTTAGAGTGCATAGCCATTGGCAGACCGAGGGCTGGGCCCCAGATAGCATGGTTCTGGAACCCAGTCTCAGCCTCTCCTGCCCACATCACCAAGCTTATTCAGAAGCTGTACAAAAGTGGGATAGGAGGGAGTTATGAGGAAGAGGGGTCACTGACAGTGGAAGTGGTCAGCAGAAGGGCAGTCTTTGGTGCCACTGCCCCAGGGGCTGGAGCAGGTGGACACCAGGCTGGAGAGGACTGAGGCATAACTAGGAAGTCAAGGCAGTAGAGACAGCAAGCGTGGGTAACTCTTCTGAACAGTTTGGCTATAAGGACAAACGAGCATAGGATAGTAACTGGAGGAGGCTGTGGGTGCAAAAGAGGGCTATTTTAGGGAGGCAGAAACCTGAGCATGCTTCAATGAGAGAGCCAGCAGAGGAGCAGTTGAAAAAGCTGAGCTGAGCATCAGTGAGAGTGGCAGGGGCTCTGGGTGTGGCGCAGGCTTCCCCTCCAGCCTCTCTCTGCTGTGAGGAGGAGGAGGCCAGGGCACCTGAGTAGAGGTGGGGAGGCGGAGGCTCCGGGTTTGAGAGAGTGGAGAAGGCTTGCAGTAGCACAGCAGAAGGAGAGAAAGCTGGCTGGAGTGCTGGCCAGGGAGTTGTAAGGGTCCACTGGAACCTGGTGACCACTTTTGGTGCCATTAGCAGCCCAGGTCTGAGCTCAAAGAACAGAGAGGTGCTGTCATCCAGGGCTGAGCTTTACCGGGGTGGCTCTGGGGAAGGAGTCAGAGTAAGGGCAGGAAAGCAACTGAGGCTATGGGCCCGCAACCTAAATGGAAGAGGAAGGAAGCCAAGTGGGAAGGATCTTGGGACAGCGAGGAAGAGGAAGGACCATAGTGAAACTGTCTGAGTGGCTTGATGCCTGTAGGTCAGGCAGCTGAGGCACCAGCCACATACACCAGAGCTGGCAGGTTCGAATCCAGCCCAGGCCTGGCGCCTGTAGTCCCAGCTACTTGGGAGGCTGAGGCAAGAGAATCACTTAAGCCCAGTAGTTGGAGGTTGCTGTGAGCTGTGATGCCATAGTACTCTACCCAGGAAGACAGCTTGAGGTTCTGTCTCAAAAAAAAAAAAAGAAAGAAGGAAAGAAAGAAAGAAAGAAAAGAAAAAGAAATTGTCTGAGTGACGGAGCTAAAAGCTCCCTGGGGCTCTCAGGGTCAGAGGTTCTGAGCTGGGACTGGAAGATGGGGCACCGGGGCACCATGTCAATAAAGCAATTTTGGTGGCTAAAGGCTGGGCCTCCTGGCGCTGCTCACAGAAGCCTCACAGGCTGCGGCCTGGAAGGGAAGCCTGCCAGGCGTGGAGCAGGATGAAATTCCTTTTGCCTGTTTGTTTTACTTTTTATTGTCCTGTGCCTGGGTGAGATGTGTGCACAGTAAAGCACTTGCACTGTACGAAGGGTGCACTAGGGAAACAAACCCTTCTTCCTCTCTCAGGCCCACAGGCCCAGAGGGACCTGTTACCACCTTCTCCATGGGGGCTCCTTCTTTCTTGGGCTGAAGGGGAGTGGGGGAAGCTCAGCTTCCTGCATCCTGGAGCTGCCAGGGACATGGATTCTGTTTTCAAAATCCCTCTTCCCTGACTCCCTACAGAGATACTCCTCGGCTTCCCTGCCTTAGGTGGTGGAGGTCTACCCGGGCTGCACCCTCAGG
The DNA here is from genome assembly GCA_963574355.1 of Loris lydekkerianus. Lineage (NCBI taxonomy): Eukaryota > Metazoa > Chordata > Mammalia > Primates > Lorisidae > Loris > Loris lydekkerianus. Next base: position 93,836 of record CAUYPK010110424.1, on the reverse strand, counting down.
TTCCTACCTTCCAGTCCCACAGCTTCACTGTTATGTCTCTTGCAACATCGTGGCTCAGAATGCCGTCCCTGCAGAGCCCCAGCCTGTACACGAACTGTCCCCTTGACAGCTCCCCTCACACTTAGCGCACCAGAACTGGGCTCCCCGGACACCCCTCTGCCTGGGGCCCCATCTACAACAGCCACAGCTTGGCCTCTGGCCACCCAGGACTGAACAGCTCCTGCTTCGGGCCCTGTGCTTTGGGGTAGCCCTCCACCTCCACCCTCAACCCAAGTAGAGCATGTGACCAAGACCTAGAATATTCCACACTGTCAGGATAATACTACTTCAGGGATAGCACAGAATCACACAAGACCAAGCAAAGAGGATGTTGAGGTTTGGCCCATGTGACCTGAGGCAGTGACCACTCTCTTTGCCAATAGATTTGAACCCGAGAAACCCTCAAGCCAATGTCCCACTTCATGTGGAGTCTGAGAACCGACAACACCAATAGGGCATTTGCTCCGTGCCAGCAGCTGTGCTGAGCTCCCCACACGTGTGAATCTCAGCTCATCCTGACAAAGAATAGCACGAGCTACGTCCTATTCTCCCCCACTCTAAAGCTGAGGGAACTGGGCCCCAAAGAGGGGAAGGAACTTGCTCGGGTCACAGAACTAATAGCTATAGTGGCAGAGTTCAAATGCATACAGTGTGATCCCAGAACCCTCGTCTTGGCCAGAAGCTGACATAGTGACCAGCAGAACGAAGCCAAGGAAGGAGGAACTGAGGCCTGCTCTCATCATGCCAGGCCTGCAGCCAGAGCGACCCGTAGGCTTGCTCTGGCTGCAGTTACATGGGCCAATAAATTTCCTTCTGTCTAAACCAAATATAGTTGGGGTTTTCTGCAATTCAGATCAAAAAAGTCCTGATAACACATCCTGTCAGTGGGTGGCATTATGACCAGTTACTCAGGACAGAAACCAGGACATCACTCTCCCCACTCCCCATCCCTTCTCCCACACATCCAGCAAGTGACCAAAGCCTGTATCCCTGCTCTGGCCCCTTTCCGTGCCCCTGGTTCAAGTGGCCATCATTATCACTGGGTTTTGACAACAGCCACCTTGCTGCCTCTTTACTTCCGGCCTGCTCCCACCCACAAAGTTATCCACCACCACCACCACCCCCAGTTCTCTAAGACCCAGATCTGACCATGTCACTCCCTGCTTGAAACCTCCCAGACACCAATGCTACCCCCAGGGTAAGCTTCATCTCCTGCCCAGGCTGGCCCTGCCTGCTGCCCTACTTCCAAAGCTCCCTGCTCCAGGTCATCTCAAACCTCTGCTGGAGCATTCTTGCTCTCTCCTCACCAGGTGAATTGGTTATACCACCTCCCCAGAGGACTTCTCACTCTCTGCCCTTGGCTCTTTCCACCTGAGCCCTTGTCATCTAGCTTAACTCCAGTTTCACTCTTCACTGGACTGTGAGCTCTTCGAGGGCAGGGGCTCAGTCTCATTTACCTCCTCATCCCCACTTCCCAGGATATGCCTGGAACTAAGCAGTCAATTCAGGAAAATTATGTCACATGCTAATTATTATAATTATAGTACAATTATAGTGCAGAAAGCCTTTTATCAATGGACAAGAACATTCCCTATTTGATCAATGACAAACCAACAACATTATTACCTCCATTTTATGAATGGAAAAACTGAGGTTTAGGAAGGTTCTTCCCAAAGGTAGGATTCAGTGTACATGCTCCTCTCAAGGCCAGGGTGGCCTTTCAAGACCCCCCACATCGTGTGCCTGGCTGAATGAAGCAGCCACTTTTGGACCCACTCTGGCTGGGGAAGATTCCCACCTGCGGATGGAAAAGGGATGGCCACCACCAAAGAGAGACACCAGGGAATAGCCCGGTGTGCTCTTTCAGTGTCTGCTAGAAGCAGGTCAACCAGAGGGGAGTGGAGGAACAAACCACTAATTCCAAGGGTCAAAGTCTGGAAACACAGACTGGATACTTGAAGCTAATATCACCAGCATATTTAATAACAAGCCACAGAAAGTGATGGTGCATTGCTGGATTGCTGGGGCCCCCTAGGCCTCCAAATGGGTGACACTGACCCACAGCCCTCATCAGGGACAGGTTACTGGCTTGTCAGACCCTTGCAGCTCCACACCAGATGGGAGGCACAGCAGGCAGAGGACACAGCCAGCATCTCTCCCTACACCCCTGCCCAAGCATCCAGGCTGCATGGTGCCCAGGACACACAGCAGTCACCACATGGCTCGTTCTTGCTGGCAATGTAGACCTTCCAAGTGTCCCCCTCCACACCCAACAGGGGTACTCCAGGGTTTCATGGAGCAGTTCAGAGGCAAGAGCTGGGTGCAAAGATCCAGGGTGAGGTCTCACACAATCCAGGTGTCTCTCAGTCTGTCATCTACACCGAGAAGGGGGCTGAAGGTGGCAGGGGTTCCCTGGTGCAACAGCTGGACAGAGAGCTCTCTGGTAGGCAGATGATGCAAGGCTCAGAAATCTGTAAGAGAGAGCAACCCATCTTTGCTAGAGAGGGAGTTGCACTATGTAGAGGCCAAGAAACAGATTGCATAAACCCTCAACAGCCTTTTCCAGCTCAGGGTAAAATCCAGGGGCTACAAGGTTAAGGCAAGACCTCAACCCATCAGCAGCCCCAGCACCCCCAAGGAACAGTGTGGGCTAACAGAGCACATGGGGAGTCCCGCTGCCTGGCTTCTCTCTGGGTATCCATACCTGCACCCACCCACCCCCACCTCTCACTCCCAGCTGGAGCCTGAGAGGTGAAGTGACAGTATCACCCACTTTCCAGTTTTCCAAATTCTTTCCTTCCTACTCAGTCTGACAGCCTTGACCAGGGTCAGAGTTCCAAAGCAAACATCTCAGTATCTTCCCCAAGGAACACTGAGGTCCTCAGAACACCCCACATGCTGCTCTCCAGGCACACGGCTGAAGAGACAGCAAAGGCAGAAAGTTGGACGAAGAAAGACTTTACCTATCCCCCTATCCCCTGCCCCCAGCCCTGTCCCGGGTGTGAGCAGACTCAGTGATGCTGGGGACACAGCCCTTCCCTCCACCAAACTACTCTACACCCCTAATACCACCAGAACTTGGAGCTCAAAGTTCAAACCAAAGGTCATCATTCTCCCTTCATGTCTGATCCCTCAGCTCTGCTTGCATTTTTTCCACAGATGCTTATTCCAGCTGACCCTCTGCACCCTTCCCCCCTCTGGGCGAGGCCAGGAAAGCTGAGCCCAGCTGGCCAGAGAACTACTGCCCAGCATTAGGAAGACTATTCCCAGCACAAGAAGATTGCTGGGGAAGTAGGGGCAGGAGGGGAACAGCAGCACAAGGCTTGGGGTTCAAATCCCTGCCTTGAACCGTAAACTGCATGCCAAATGTGCAAAGAGAGGCCATATTTGGCAACAGCATCTCAAGGGTGATGGGAAGGCAGGGAAAGGGAGGGTGGATGGAGCAAGACAGCAGACTTGGAATCAGGAGCCCCAGGGCCCATCCAGCCACTCACTTGAACGTATTGCTTACTTTTCTCTGAGCTTCAGAGCTCTTCTAAAAAGTTCTCTGAGCTCCCACATTTGTGAAATGAGGGTGTTCACAGTGATCTAGAGACCCTATACCATTTGAGGAAGAAAAGAGCACAGGTGCAGAAGGTATCCAGTGAGAGGGCAGGGAAAACTTGCGGGGGGTCTCCTCCAACCCCCAGAACACAGCAAAGTAAGAGGGGAATGCCCCTGGTCCCCGCCCACTGCCCTGTGCCAGGAGCCATAACCACACACCCACGCGCTCCCCTGGACAGCTCTCCAAAGGAGGTTGGGGCAGTGCCCCTGAGGTGAGAAGTCCGAAGCTCAGCAAGGCCTGCGTGGCACAGCCACCCAGGATTAGCGCCAAATCCGAGACCGCTCAGCAGGGATCACAGGTCGTAGTCAGCTTCACAGCTGTTTCTGGGCACCTGCCCCTCCCCAGCCCCTCCTCACACACACCCTGCCCGACCCCCTCTCCCAAGGTAATGGGTACCCTGCACACACCCTGGGCTCCAGAGTGGGACGGTCAAGAGTGATCAGAGTCACCCTCAACAACAGCCACCCCCACCCCCAGAAGCCCCCAAGAGCTCCTAGGTATAAAGCTGAATAGAGGAACAGTGGAGACTGCTCCCCACCTCCCCAACCCAGCCCTGTGGCTCTGCCCAGGTGGCCTTGGCCTGGAGTTACCTTGCCCTTGAGGCCACCCAAACCCTTCCCTCCAGATGGTTCCTGTCCTTGGAGAGACAGAAGCAGGAGACCCAGACAGCACCCCACAGCTGGGAATCCTCAGCTCCACTCCCAGGGCAACAAGCTCCTGAGGCCCCAGCTGTCAGGAACCTTGCAGTCCACACCCCTCCCCACACATGCAGCTCCTTGCTCTAAGCCACATCTGTCCCCTCAACCCAAGCAGGGGCAAACCTCTCCATTCCCTGGGGCCAGCAGATCCCTGTCTTTATTCCCAACAGCAATGCACTCCCAAACCTGCCCCAAGAGGGAGACAACAGTGAGGATCTTTCTCAAGCCCCCTTCCAGAGAAAAGGTTCCAGGAAAGAGAGGAAGCGGAAGCCAAAGGCTAGGGTCATCTGCATACTTATGGCCATGTGTCTCCCCAGCCTCCGGAGCAATGCGTAGTGTGGGGCACCACTGAGCAGACACCCAAGGTTCAGAGAGCAGGTGTGGGCTGAAGGGCTCCCAAGCACACCATGCTCTTTCCACCAGCCTGCAGACTCTCTTTTTTGATTTGCCATCCCTCTCCCACAGTTACAGTGACCATCAGGTCCTAGAAAAAGGACATAAGGAGCACCCTTAAGATGGGAGGGGCTGGGTCCTGCAGGAAAGACATCAGGGAAGCTGTGAGAGGTGGCCTCCTTCCTCTGATCCAGTACACCTGGGGTAGCTGCAGTCTCACTTCTGTGGAGTTACAGAGCTGGGAACCAGAGTCGCTGGACAGGTGGCTCTGCAAAGACAGTTGCCCCAGCTGGGCCCAGAGAAGCCCCCTCAGTAAAGAGGTTAGCGCCGTCAACCCGACCCTGCTCGCGCCCCCAGTCACTCCTGCTGCACTCCAAGCTCTCACCTGTGCGGGGCGCGCATCGGGGTAAGTGGGCACGCTCTGGGTGACAATGAGTAGAACTCGAGGCCGCCTGGAGACCACGACCCCAGAGCGCAGCCCGGCGCCTAGGAATCGGAGTCGTCGCCGTCGCCTCCGCTAGCGTAGCCGGGCTCAGCCTCGAGGGACGCGCGCTGCTCCCGGGCCAGCAGAGCTGTCAGGCCCTGGGCGCGGAGGAGGAGGCCGCCGCCCAGAAACAGGACTCCGCAGAGCACCAGCAGCGACAGCACGCCCAGCACCAACGCCTGCACCGGGCGCAGCCCCTCAGGGGGCTGCGGCGGCGCCGCCGACTGGTTGCAGCAGGAGCTAAGCCAGGCGGCCCGAGCCGCAGAACCCGCCTGAGAGCCGTTCATGCTCTAGCGCCGACTGCCCAGATGTGCGTGGGTCCGCCAGATGTGCGGGAGCCCGGGCTGGCAGGAGGGCGGAGGTTGTGTGGGGAGGGAAGCAAGGGGCGGATCCCAGGCGCCCTAGGCTACCACCCCTTGCGCCGCAAATGCTCAGGCCTTTCCAAGACGAAAGGGCTCCTCCAGGGTGGACTATGGCCCCTTCTCAACAGTACCGGATTCCTGGGCCTTCCCATTTCTTGTCTCCAAGGCCCACAAACTCACTCTTGAGAATTTAGCCAGACAAACCAAGGAACTGTGTCTCCAAGACTCTCCCTCTCACTTGGCCAATGACGCTGAGCGGTAGCACCTAGTCAAAGTCAGTGGGTGCTGGCTCTGAGCAGAACACAAAACAAACAGTGTCACCCTCATTCTTAGATTTGTGTCCTATACCACTAGGTGGCCTAGATGGTGCTGGGACCAGAGGCAAATGGCAGCCTGAGGGATCCGACTCATAACCTTCCTCTTCCATGGCCCTTTGGAAGCCTTCTGGGGCTTGACAACCAGGCCAGTGCCTCCTTCAGACCCCATAACAAGGTCAGGACAGGGCAGGGCATGGAGATTCCAAGGTCCCACAGGCTGAGGAACAGTCATACTTACCCACCAATGGGAGAGCTCAGATTTTTTTTTTTTTTTTTTTTTGGAGACAGTCTCACTATGTCACCCTCGGTAGAGTGCAGTGGCATCACAGCTCACAGCAACCTTCAACTCTTGGGTTTAAGCAATTCTCTTGCCTCAGCCTCCCAAGCAGCAGGCATCCACCATAACACCCAACTATTTTTTGGTTGTAGTTGTCATTGTTGTTTGGCAGGCCCGGGCTGGATTCGAACCTGCCAGTATGTGGCTGGCACCCTATAGCCGCTAAGCTACAAGCACACAGCCAGGGAGCTCAGATTTGAGCTGAGCCACCAGGGCTCCCATCCTGACTCTTAGTAAATCCCACCTCAGGGAAATCACAATGCCAAAGGGACTGGGCTGGGGGTGTTACTGTCCTGTCCACCAAGGCCAGCTGGCTGCCAACTGGGTGTCCTATAGCCAAGCCAGGGTAGGAGAGCAGGCTAGAGTCTGAAGAAAAATAAGGTCTGGAAAAGATGACATAGAAGCAAGACCCTCTTGCCCAGGTAGCCAAAAAAATTCTGTAGCAAACCTTGAGTCTTCTTTTTAGAAATAAAGTCACTGCCAACCAACACCTGTACCATACCTAACCCTTAGAAGGTATGAGATTAGATGGTGGCCAGCTGGGAAACAGAAAACTCCCCCAGGTGGGGCAGTCACATGTTATCAAGGACCTGATGAGAAGGGGCCTTCCCCCCACCCCCAAGTCTTCCAGCTCTCTGATGCCCCAGAGATCGAGTGAGACATCACGAAACCTGTCATGGGTGACTTAGAATGGAAAAACCATGCAAACACTTCCTAGCTATTCTAGCTACCCACCCTGCTCCAGGACCCTGGGCAAGACCCTCCCCTCACCCCATTTCTCCCTTAGCACCCCTCCCTACACACCATTTAGTCTCATTAAATTGCCCCAGATATAGCCAAAAACACTATAAAATATGGGGGAAAAAACATTGAAAACACAGCACACAACTAACATTTATGTATGCTTGTATAAAAAGGAGTATGAGCTACCAAAGCAATGTCCTAACAACCAGTGAAGACCAGCCCAACCAGATGTCACCAGATGCCAGTCTTGAGCTAGCCAATCTCTCCCCAGACAGACATCCCACATCAGATGACCTTTCTGGTGCATGTGGGGACCTGAGCATGTTCTATGAAGACAGAGAAGGTATTCTTTGGTGTCATCATGAAGCACATCCTGATAATACAAAGGCCAGGGATGTCACAGCTTCCTTAGGAAGGGAAGAGAAATAACTCTGTCACATCCAAAAGCAACAGGCCCTCAATTTCCCTCTCATTCATGGACTGCCCCTGGTCATACCTGCATGGGTAACACCTGCTTATGTGTATGTCCAACAAAGAGCAAAATCTACCAGCTTTGATCTTAAATCCCATCCACCCATTTCCTCACCTTCAAACAATACCCATAACACACACCTGTATGTTCATGGGGATTGCCAGCACATGTGAACACTTCAGGGCAGAACACAAGCCAAGAGAGATGGCTCAACACAAACTCATACTGTCAACTTTATTCACCATCCTACTGGTGGCTCTTCTGTACAGTGGAGAAGGAAGGGGAACCCCACTAGGGTGTGGAGAGACAGTGTAGGCACAACACGAATGTCAGTAAAGGTTAAAGGGATGACCAGGCTGGCAACCACAAAACAAGGAAGCCAGGGGCTGTCCCTTCTAAGTCTCACCAAGAACGAACTCCAGAGCCCCAAGGGCCTAACAGTACAATCCCCAGAAGCCAAGGTCTGGGGGCCATCAAAGAGCTCCCACACTCCAGAGAGGCTTAGAGGGCAAGAGTATCTTTGATGAGCCTGCGCATGGTGGTGGTGACGGAGGTGCCCAGGGCATCAGTGATTTGAAAGGAGATCTTGTAGAGGTAGGGCTGCACATCCCGTAAGCCCGTGTCAAACACGTTGTCCACCTCTGACTGCGTGGGCATCTTGGGCAGGTACTCATGCCGGTTCATCACCTCTACAATGTTGATGATCTTCTCACAGAGTTTCTCACCCACCTTCTCCCGGCAGATCTGCCGCTCCTGCTCCGTGGCCAGGGCTACCACATGCACCTTCACTGTCCACACTTCCCACGGAATGCACTCGTCTGAAAAGGGCCAGCGAGACTTCTTCTTCTGGTAGAACTCCAAGGACATCTGGCCTAGCCCATCACCACCGGAGTTGCGCAGTGCATCCTGGGGAACAAGGAGGAGATGAGCAAGTCAATTCCTCTGAAGAGTTCACGCCCCATGAGGGCCTGGTGATTATGCTCGCTCAGCTCTGTTAGTCTTCTAGGGATGATAGGCAATGCCAGCCAGAGAGGGTAAAGGGCTTGTGAGAAGTTACACAGCTACCCTAAAATTGAGCAGTTCATGCAAACCAACAAAATCTGTCCTCAAGCCCAACTCCTCCAGCTTTGTTAAAAACTGATACCATAGGAATAACTACTCACCTGTGGGCACTTATTCTGTGCCAGGAATATTACACACAATCCCACCAGCTCCTCTCAACAAGCCCATGCCAGCTGCACCAGGGTTTAAATCCAGATTGTCTGATTTCAAAGTCCTTGCTTTTCACCTTTACACCAAAGGCCTTCTCATTCCACAACACGCCCTGCCCCCACATCCTTCAACATGTTCTCCAAAATCAGCCCCTTGCCAACATCTCCTACTTCCGGGCAAACCCTAGTTCCCTTCCCCACTGCCAATTAAACACAGTCCTACTTCATTCACTTTATGGCAACCCAAATTCAAAGTATCTTTTAAAAGAACAAGAGGAAGAGACTGTAAAGCCCAGTAACCCCTGCTTAGAAAGCGGGAACGCAAACAGACCAGACCTGGCTGCTGCTCCCTCTTCTCCGAGAAGCAAATAGGACCACCTAGTCCAGTGATTCTGCCCTTCTCACCCCATGGGCCATACTCCTCGGGGCAGCTAGGACCCGGAAATACCTCTCCATCTGAGTTACTGAGTTAGTGCCAACCCGAGGGCAAGGATGCTCTCTCAAATCCTGTCCATCAGGAAACAGGCTCTCCTTTGTGGACAAACCAAGGTCACATGACCTCGAATAACCAAAACGTCCGTAGTGCTTACTGTGTGCCAGGCTCTGTTCCAAACACTGGGCACATGTAACTTATTTAGTCCTTTAAGCACACACACCCTACAAGGAAGGTAAAATTGGAATCAATTTTACCTCTAGGGAAACTGAGGCCCAGATTGAGTAAAGTCACTTGCCTCAGGTCACATATTTGCTAGGTGGTGGAGCCCAGCTCCAGAGTCCACGCTCTTAACCATCCTACCCTACCTCCCTCCCACAGACACCTGGAGGAAATAAAGCTGAATGCCACTGCTTCTCCTGAAGGGTGACTAGCAACACCTCTTATGGACTTGCCCTTTCTGGGCTTGGAAGAATGGTGGAGGGTAGCTTTCTGAGTGCTGTGGCCTAGGAGAGGGCTCTGCCTGACACTAGGCCTCCCTGCAATGAGCACACTGCCCCCAGTACAATAGGAGCTCTGCAGACATGTGTAGGGTCAAAGTCAGACACACAGCCCTCCTTCCCTGACCTGAGCAGGTGCCTTAAAAAAAGAAACTCCTGGGTGGCACCTGTGGCTCAAAGGAGTGGGGTGCCAGCCCCATATGCCGAAGGTGGCGGGTTCAAACCCAGACCTGGCCAAAAACTGCAAAAAAGAAACTCCTTTTGTTACTTACACATGCCACATTGCCTAAAGGGACACCCCATCTGGGATGGGGCTGCCTGAGCCAAGCAATCCTCCCTCCGAGGGAATTTCATGGAGGAAAGGTCAAGTGGTGAGAAAAAAAAGTGGAAGCAGAGGCTGAGAGAAGGTGTCAGAGAGCGGGCTGTGGAGCCAGAGCTGTGTTCAAGACAAAGGAGCAGTGACCTCCCAAGGACACCTGATAGCCAATGCTGCCTGGGTTTTCTGCGCTCCTTCTTCCCCAGACAGTTCGATAAGTGACCCCACAGCCCCCACACAGACATACAAGCCCACCTCCTCAAGAGGAGCTCTCAACATGCTGGCTCCTTGGAGCATCCAAGAACCTGATCCACACTCTCAGGAAAAGTGAGCCAGAGTGGAGGGGCATCAGAGGCCCACCCGCCATCTGCTGTGCCACACCCCTACCTTGAATTCCCCTACAACTTTGCGCAGGGCACGGTCCAGTTCCTCAGAAGAGACACGCACATAGGTGAAGTCGATGAAGTCACAGTCCACGTCCTGGGTGCCCACGGTGCCGATAGAGTAGGTGCCCTCTTTCTTGTAGTGGAACTTGCCTGTGCTCCGGTGCAGGAGCACCGTGTGCAGCACAGCCAGCATGGCCTCCTCTACCTGCCGCCCCTCCACCGACACCTCCAGCACCTCCGAGCGACAGTTCATCCTGCAGCCAGCGGCCCACACTGGGGTGGGGGACAACAATAAAGACTGGGGAGCTTCACCCCACCCAGGGGCCACCCTGCAAGAGGAGCCCAGGTCAAAATGCTGGCACCTTCTGGACAATGCATGTTACCTGTTCGCTTCCTTCTAGGGGCAGCCCAGCTCCTGCTTCTACTGGCCCTTCCTCTCTACATTTTGGCAGCACATACATCGGAGAAGCACAAACTCTCAGCATCAAAAAGGGCAAGAGCTTCAAAGTCACCGATCCAAACAACCAGCCTGGAATCCACTTATGGCATTCACTGCAGCATCTGCTATACCACACCTATCAGGCACTGGACACTCAAAGGCAAGGATAGGCCAAGCACAGTGGCTCGCGCCTATAATCCTAACACTCTGGGAGGGCGAGATGGGTGAACTGCGGGAGCTCATGAGTTCAAGACCAGCCTGAGCAAGAGTGAGACCCCATCTCTACTAAAAATAGAAAAACTGAGGCAAGAGGATCGCTTGAGCCCAAAAGCTGGAGGTCGTTGAGAGCTATGATGATACCATGGCACTCTACCCAGTATGACAGCTTGAGACTCTGTCTCAAAAATAAATAAATAAATAAATAAATAAATAAACAAAAAATAAATAAAAATAAAAATAGAAAGGCAAGGATGGCCCCTGCCCTTGAGAAAACAATGATCAAAGAGAAACAGATAAATGAACATGACCACAGTGGCATGAAGTAGCTAGGAAGCCTGGGCTTTAACCTAACTGGCACACACACATACACGTCAATTCTCACGCACTTCCAGGGCCATCCAGACTCCATGGTAAAACTTGTGGATTTAAGGCAGAAAGGCTAGGCAGGGAAACCAGTCATGGGCACTACTCTAACTTCTGTAACTGTTACCGAAGCACCATAATCAGGTATGGGGGAATAAAGTGCCCAGTGTGGGGGTTTTCACGTTCAACATTCCAGCTCTCCTACAGCTTGCTTTGTGACCTTAAGCAGATCACTCAACCTCTCTGAACCTCAGTTTTCTCATTTGTAAATTGAGAGGGTTGTGAGAATTAATTAACACATGTAAATGCAATAGAATAATGGTTAAGAACAAGGAAATGAAAGCCAGACAGCCTGGATCAGAGCCCCAGTGCTGCCACTTGCTCCCTGTGTACTCCTGGGTACGCTGCCTAACACCTAATGTGCCTCAGTTTCCTCACATGTAAGAAAAGATAATGATTGCTACGTTGGAAGGATTTCCTCAAGGACTGAATGAGTTAGCACCTATAAAACACTTGAAGCGGTATCTCGCAAGTAGTAAACATTCACTAAGCATTAGGCTGCTATAATTCATTATTACACTGTTATTGTCAAGAGATGATGCCAGGCTGCACTACAGCAGTGGTGGAGGAAGAGGAAAAGAGAATAGACCTGAGAACCAGAATTCAGTGAGTAATGAAATAGGAACCCAGAGAGAGAAGGAACAGTCTAGTTTCCTAGCAGAGGGTGCTCAGCTGGCAAACCTTCCCTAACTCTCACTGCAGACCATTTCATCTGGGAACAGTTTTGTTCAGTTACTCCTTCAACTGAAGCCATCAGCCTCTTAGCACTTCAAACCCCTGGTTTTAGTTCTGAGATCAAGCCATACGGACTAAGTTTCACACCAGGAACGGTGGCTCTTGCCTGTAATCCTAGCACTCTGGGAAGCCAAGACAGGAGGATCCCTTCAGCTCAAGAGTTAGAGACCAGCCTGAGCAAGAGAGAGACATTGTCTCTATTAAAAAGAGAAAATTAGCTGGGCATGGTAGCAGGTACCTGTAGTCCCCACTACCTGAGAGGCTAAGTAAGAGGATCGCTGGAGCCCAGGAGTTTGAAGTTGCTGTGAGCTACAATGACACAGCACTCTCCAAGGATGACAGAGACTCTGTTATCAAAAAACAAAAATAAAAAAAATTTTACACTTTTTCCACAGGAGAGCTTTTAGAGGCAGCTTGTCTGTCATCCCTCACTACCACAGGGTAAAGGTTCCCGTGCCTGCTTCACATTACATCTTATCTCCTCAAGGTCCTCCTTTAATTATATTTCAGTTAGTCTCTCCCCCTCTTAAACCCTCCTGCTCAGCACAAGACATACAGCAGCAGGCCGTGACTGCTCAGAAATCAGGCTGGCTCTGCCTCTCACCTGACAAGCAGCTCAGGTCTATCTGTACTATCAGGTTTTACTCCTGTCTCTGTGACCAGGCAGACAGTTCTTTGGGAGAAGGGACTACATTCTGTTCACCACTATAAACTTAATTCCTAGTACCTAGCACAAAGTCAATGCTCAATTCATCCTAACCCTTGAAAAGAATTACGGGTCCTTCCGAGGGTTGCTGAATTATTTCTTCTACACTCTTGGATCAAGGATGAGAAGGGCTCTCTCTTGCTCGTTTCTGCCTTCTAGTTAAACTCCTTTAAACTCCTAAAGACTCTCAGCTTTTTCTTCCCCATCTTCTCCCTCTTGTGTCTCCCCACAATCTTTCCTTCAGGCCATACATACATTTCCTCCCTTTTGCCCGAAGCCCAGGTTTTCCCCTCATACTCAGTGATATAATTGTAGGATCCCTCCTCCAGGAAGTCTGCCCTGACCAGCACCACTCTCCTTCCCACAGAAGCCACACCTGGTCTGTGATGAAGCTTGTTGTCTCCACACACACACACTCTACGGTGAACAAGGAAGTACCCGGAGTAGGGGCTGGAAAATCTCGTTCCTCTGGTCCCCCCAACAAGTTACAGAAGTTAACAGACGCCTTCTCAGAGCCGAGCTGGAACCTAATGCACCCCTATTCCCAGCTTACGCGCAAAGGCTGGAGCCCGTACGGGCACGCCCCTCCTCCTCCCCACGGGCAGATTCGACCTCCGCAAGTACACTCCAACCTCCGTGAGGGCACTGAGCCGCGAGAGACGAACTAAAAGCAAAAACAAAAGCATCAGGAGCCTCGAGTGGGACGCAGAAAGGACGTCCCGCCCGAGTCCCCTTTCTCCCACCGCCACTACGGGCAAACCTCCAGGGTCTCGGGACCCACAGAGGAGCTGGCTCTACGGAGGTCTCGGGGGCGGCGCCCCGTGCCAAGCCTGGCCGGACTGGGGAGTTCCAGGCGCGTCCTCACTTCCAGCGCCCCGGGAGCTCCCGCACTTGCACAGCAGAGGACGGACGGCTAGACAGGACCCAGCTTGAGACCCTCCCAGCACGCCACCGCTCTCACCGCAGACGCGGACCGCCGCGGCAGGGGGCGGCGCCCAGACCGGAAGTCCTCCCGCCGCCCCGGGCCGACTGGGCCTCCCCTTCCCACAGCCGTCTGCGGGGGGCGTGCCCAGCTCGGCAGAGCCCCGACACGAATGCCGCGGCGTGGATCGTCTGTATGCTCACATCAGCTCACTAGTGCAGTCATATATTAACATATAATTTGGGTGATAGTTTTTTCTTGATTATCTTTCGGATTTTAAGATTTGATGGCGAGAAGTATTCCCCTCGTTTGGATGAGCCCATTCGCTCGCACCACCGAGAATGCTGTTGTGCTTCGGCGGGGACGACGCACTTCCGCCATAGAGTCGGGAGGGAAGGAGGGGCCCACAGATCCTGCGCCGCCTCCCTAGGCCGAGAGGCGTCATGGGCCGGGAGCCTACTCCTGGGACCCAGAAGTGCTCTCCCCTCCAGGCTGAGGGGCTTGGAAAGGGCACCGATCCCCAGAAGATGAAGGACAGGCAGGCCATTTGGAGAGAGTTCCTGGATATGATCCCACGCCAGTGTAGTGCAGGACGCATACTCCCCTCATGCGGGGATGGCTAAATGTGAGCTTGTCCAGTGTGCATAGTAGACTGGATCCCTGGCCCTAGACCCATGTAAAGATGCTGGAGAAGGGGCTTAATAAGAATCTCTGAGTGTTATCTTCATAAGACTTGTAATTCTGCCATAGCTTCTCTATGTGACCCTTGATATCTCTCATTCTTTCTGATTTTACTCCTCCAGAGATAATCACAGGAAACACCATTGTGACCGGCAAAATGTAATATGAATATGAGTGCATTTTTAGTTCTGTATAACTTCCCAGAATCGTGTTTTGTTCTCCATGTAGATTGTAAGCTCAGAGTAGACAGGAGTTTGTCAGTTGCTCTGCTAATGCGGGTAGAGCCTGACGTGCACCCACCTCCAACAGGAGGCACTCCTGAGTTTAATTACTTAGGGGTTAAAATGCTCATTTCCCTCCACACACGTTATCTTCCAAAACGATAATAGATACAATTTATTGAGTGGAGAGGAAAGGGCATAATTCTAAGTGCTATATATATGTAAAAATTTAAACTGGATTCCAATCAATCCTATGAGATAGATAAGAAATTGACACTAGGAGAGTTTAAGTAACTTGCCAAAGTCACTCAGGAAATAGCAGAGCCTGAGATTCAAATCCAAGACTCTTTACCAATAAATACAGAAGCTCTCTTTCTGGCTTCTTCAGCCCACCTTTTCCCTGAGCTACCGCTCTCTAGCACACCCCACCCACCAGCGCAGTGCTGGTCGTCTTAACACTTGCTGCTCTCTGGAGAGAAATGCCTTGATTTGCCAATTTTCTACCTTGGCTAATTTCTTTTTTTTCCTTTTTTTCTTTTTCTTTTTTTCCATTGTCAGGTCTTTGTGAAACAATTTGTGCTCTTTGTTGTTGTTGTTGTTGTTGTTGTTTTCATTTTTTTCTTTTTCTTTTTTTTATTATTAAATCATAGCTGTGTACATTAATACGATCATGGGGCACCATACACTGGTTTTATAGACCGTTTGACACATTTTCATTACACTGGATAACATAGCCTTCCTGGCATTTTCTTAGTTATTATGCTAAGACATTTATATTCTACATTTACTAAGTTTCACATGTACCCTTGTAAGATGCACCGCAGGTGTAATCCCACCAATCACCCTCCCTACCTTGGCTGATTTCAAGCTACAGGATATCACTGGAGGCAGAGTCGGGAATGAATGAATGATTACATCTTGATCATCAGGAGTACAATTGGCTCTTGAGTGCCAGTACCAGCTGGCTGCACACTTTAGGCTCACCCTCCCACCCAATTCTTCCAAACCCAGCTTCATGATCCCCTCCTCTGGCTAGACTTCCTCCTCTTCATCTGTTCCTTATACTCTCTCCTTCTTCCCCATAATTCTGCCTTTATTCAGCTCTTATCTCTGTCCTAGTTGTGGGTACCTCTCTTCAAATACCCCCAGGGCCTAGGGAAAAAGAAAGCTCCTGCCCTACAGACCAGCAACCTCCTCTGGAGCCTGCAGAAAACAAGGAGGTGTTCAGGAGAAAATTTTGAGGGGAAAGGGTCTATAAGGAGTCAAAGGAGGGGGTGGTCCAGGCGGGTTGGAACTAGCCCTGGGATAAGGGAGGAACCAGAGCCTGCCCTTGAATGAGAGTGACTGACCTCTCTCTACCCCCAACACACTGCATCTCAGGACCCTTTGCTGCCACTCATCCACCTTCGTCATCATCATTGTCATTGAGCCTTACCAGATACCTTACCAGTACTTCACAGGCACTGTTATGTCAGTTTTTCCAACTATTTTTCAAGGTAGATACCTACACACACACTATTTACAAATATTATAACTGAGGCTCATGCTGTGAAGTGACTTGCTATGACAATTGTGTCGACTCAACTGGGACACAAACACTTGATCAAATATTATTGTCTGTCTGTGATGAGATTAAAATTTGAATTAGTAGACTGAGTAAAGCAGTAAAGATTGTTCTTCCCAGTGTGAACGGGCTTCATCCCATCTGTTGAAGGCCTAATAGAACAAAAAGATTGGTACTCCTCCTGCCTGACTGCCTTAGAGCTGAGACATCAGTTTTTTTCCTGCCTTCAGACTCAAACTGCCTTCAGATATCTGTTTTTCCAGGGTCTCAAGCCTGCTGGCAGCATTAACTGCACCATCAGCTATCCTGGGTCTCTGGCTTGCTAACTTCATATCTGGGGACTCATCAGCCTACACAATCATGTCAACGCCTTACAATAAATTTCTGTCTCTCCACATGTGTGTCTGTGTGTACTGCTCTGGTTCTCTCGAGAAGCCTGACTATCACACTTGCCAAGGCCACACAGCTCCTGTTCCCACAGTCCTCTTACCTGCTCTAGGCCCTACTCCAAACTCACCCTCTCCATGGGGCCTTTCCTGCCTGAGGGTGAGGCTGAGACCTCTCTCCTCTCTTATCTAACATGCTGGCCAATCCCTGCCTCCTCATACCTCCCTGACTTCTTACAGGCCAATTCACGTTGCAGCTTAAACTTTGGGTCCTACCCCCATCTGAGTAATCCCATGGTGAGGGGAGTATCTTGGTCAAAAAAGTGGAACTATGTGGAGTAAATTCTCCCAATCCTGTGCGTGCCCCTCCCCCATGATCAAGATGTAACTTCATTCATTCATTCATGCCACACAGTTGTAACTGTCAACCTGCCAGGCCCAAGTAACACCTTGTAATATCAAGGGGGATAAGTCACAATTCTAGCCCTCTGGGAGGTCAGAGAGATGCACCAGGACATACACCCAAGCAAGAAAACCCACCACATGGTCTGAAAGAAATGGCAGCAGGGTTTTGGGGGCCAGAAGGGGCCAGGACGGAGGCTGCTGCTGTCATTCCAGAGAGATGCTGGTGGCCCAAAATAGAAAGTGACACATTCAGAGTGAAGAGGAGTCCCAAGACCTGGTCTCAGCAAGCTGGGAAGTGAAGTGACTAGGCACCAGAAGAAACCAGGGCGGCTGCAGAGAGGTCAGAACAGCAACTTGAGGAGCTAGCAGGGAGGGGGAGGTGATTCCAGGCAAAAGTTGGCTACAGGGAAGTATCTGGGAAGGCTTCCTGCAGAGGAGGGAAGCAAAAAGCTGGGAAGAGAAAATTTGATAAAGGCTGAGGGTAGAAACTGAGGATCCTAAGGCTAGAGAAGCAAGGACAGAGGGATCAGACTTCTCAGCCAAGGCCCAGAGCCGTGGCCAGCCAGGCTGGCAGGCGACTGGCTAAGGCATTGTGCATCATGCCTGCAGCAAAGGCCTGTGGAGGGACCTTGAAGGCCAACCCAAGACCTTGGAGGAGTCAGCAGGCATCCCTGGTGAGTGTGGCCTCAGATGGCCCCACTTCATACTTACATGTGGTCAGCGGAGAGCTGAGCCCCAAGAATGACCCTGTAAGCCACCCCAGTTGCTCCAGAGCTGACCCCAGTGGCGTCACAGGGAGTGACTCAAGCCCCAGCAACAACAATGAGTGGGACTGACGTCAGGCTGGGGGCTCCGGACGGTGGCCAGCCTAGCTGGATAGCCAGCACCCTGTCTGCTGACCCTCCAGCCCAGGCCAGGCTGCGGGGGCAAGAAGGACCAGCTGTCATCCCCTTCTGACACCTGCCCTCTGGGATCCTGGGCAGGGGCTCCTCCCACCTCCCACCCTTTTGGTGATGTCACTCCCAACCCCCACCCTCCAAGGCAGTGGCCAAGGAATGGCTGGGTGGATGAGGGAGGAGTGGAGAGTGTGAGAAAGAGGCACCTCCCAGCCCCAACCTTCCAACCTCATCAGGCAGCCTTGAGACCTGGACCAGGCCAAGGGTGGCATGTCTTCTGTCTATCCTCCTGACAATGTGGTGATCCGTCCTTCCATGTTGGGGAAGGCTTGTGTGTCTTTTTCTCTGGAAAGGTCTATGTATGTGTTTGGCTACTTGAGTGGGTATGGGGCTTTATTTCAGTGCATGCGTCCCTTGAGGATGAAGGACTGCCTCCCCTTCCTGCAAGACCTGTGTGTCATTCTTTGGGGAGCTTGCAGAAGGAGAGGGCTGTTTGTCTACCCCTGGTAAGAAAGTCTCTATATCTACCTCTAGGAGGCTGTTTTTCTGTCCCTGGTTTCTTGTTGGGAAGGGGGCATCTCTGTATCTACCCTTATGGCATCCTAGCTACCTAAGGCCCTAGGATGAGGTCCAGGTTTCCTGCTTAGCTCCCTCAAGGCTAGGCTCACTAGGTGGGGACCTTTTCCCTCTGATGTTCCCAGGCCAGGAGAGCACAACAGTCAGCACTCACCCGCCTGGCTCACATCTGGGCACTGCTCCCTGCTAATGCAGCATGTCCCAGGACAGCCCCCACTCCACCATGCCCCGCCCTGTCCCAGCTGCCACCTCCAGCCCCCACGGCCATACTAGGCCTGATTTATGGTCCTGAGATGGGGCTGAAGTATGCCAGGGCCTGCATTAGACCTTGAGAAGACCTCAAGTGGCACCCTTGGCCTAGCAGTGTCAGGGCCCAGCAAGAGGCAAGGGGGAGCCAGGGTGGTGGGGAGGATGAGCAGAGCAAGGGCATAGGAGTGGTGACAGGAAACAGAAGCCAAGGCCAGAGCCTCTAGAGGCCCATGGGCCTCAGGCCAGCTGACCCAGCTGAGGACCCGGGAATGTGCTGCATGCCCTCAGAAGTCTCTGGCTCACGTGAGAAGGAGCACTGAGGAGTAAGGAAGCTTTCCTCTGTCTCTCACTGGCTCTTTTCTATACCAGCACGGAGGGCCACCTAGGCCCTAACCAAACAGCTCCCCAGTGTGGGGCCAAGGAAGGGCCTGGGCAGAGGTGGGATAGCCTGAGTCTGAAGCAGAGATGGAGGCAGAAGTTTGGGGCCTGGCTGCCCAGGGGAGGACAGAGCAGCTGCCAGCTGAGCTGTGGGGCTGCAGGGCCAGGTCCAGACAAGACTGGATGCTGAGTGGACAGAGGCTCACCCCTTTATCCTCATCCTCTGAGGAGGCCCAGCACCCCTGGAGTCTCTGCTCAGTCCTAGCTTACGGGCTCATCCAGATTTCTAAGCTCAAACTTCCCAAGGATTGGGCCCAGTTCTCACATGAGGCCGACCCAGCGCTGCCCTTGCCTAGCCATGACATGCCTGGCACAACTGCCTTGTGGCTGCAAAAGGATGTCACTGCTGACAGTCTAATTACCACACAGCAGCCACTAACCCCAATGAGCTCCCTCTCACCTTCTCAGGCCTCCCTCTGCAGCCACACAGCTGAGTATGCTGGCATTCAGAGCACACCGTGGGGACAGCACAGCTACACCACATCACGGTTGCTTGTGACCTTCAGAAGCTCCCCACCTCCTCCATCACCAAGACCTGGCGACCAGAGCCCAGGTGTGGAGCAGCTTCCTTCACCCCAGGACCCAAGGAAGGGCACAGACCCCCAGGGTGCAGAGCTCCCCTCTATCCATTGAGGCACAGTGGCACCTTGGGGCTAGGGAGGGGGCCAGGTCTTGGGGCGTGGGGCCCAGCGTGGGTGGGGTGGGGGAGACAGGGAGGCAGGCTTCCTGGGTCTCTGCTAAGGACAAACAGCAAGCTTTGAGGCCTTGGAAAATCCTGCCTGGGGTTCCAGGCCCTGCCATCGTCACTGCCTTTTGACTATTGTCCCTGACGGAAATGGGCCCAGCCCCCGGCCAGATAAGACAGAGCAGCCATTGTGAGGCCCCACCAGGCTCAATGCCCCCTTGTTTGCCCTCCCGGCCCCTAGCAAGACTTGGAGGCCAGTTCTTCCAGTTGCTTAGTGGAAAGAAAGGGTCTGCCTCCAGGCTCTAGCCTTGGGCGGGGCAGGGAGGGGCAGGGTGGGGCTGAAGGACTGGCCCTCACTAACTCTGTACCCCAATTGCCAGAGTCTTGGAAAGGAATGGCTATCAATGGAGCTTCTTTTATTTTCAAGGCCCTGGGCAGGAAGACTTAGTGGTTAAGTAGCCAGACACATCCAGCTCAGCTACTTACTACAAGCCAATTGACCTTGGGAAAGTCATTTCCTTTCTCTGAAATGTCTCTTTTGCAAAAACAATAGCTAATATTTCTAGGTATTTACTATGTGCCAGATGATCCTGGAAACTCTTCGTATGTATTCTCTCCTGTAATACTTATAGCAACTTTATAAAATAGGTACAATTGTTTTCCTCATTTATAGATGAAAACACTGAGGTCCAGAAAGGTTAAGTAACTTGCCCAAAATAACAGCTCCTAAGAGATGGCACCAGGATTTAAACTCACCATGGTGTCCAACTGTGAGGGGGGCAGTAATCATGCTTTCCTCATTAGATGGTAGCAAGGGCTAGAAATAACAACTATTACATGTAAAGAATCTAGCTGCCGGGGCAGTGCCTGTGGCTCAGAGGGTAGGACACCAGGCCCATATACCAAGGGTGGCAGGTTCAAACCCAGCCCAAGCCAAATTGCAACAAAAAAATAGCTTGGCGTTGTGGCAGGCGCCTGTCGTCCCAGCTACTCGGGAGGCTGAGACAAGAGAATCACCTAAGCCCAGGAGTTGGAGGTTGCTGCAGGAGTTGGAGTGAGCTGTGTGATGCCACAGCACTCTACCAAGGATGATAAAGTGAGACTCTGTCTCTAACAAAAAAAAAAAAAAAGAAGAATCTAGCTGCCAATAGACCATACTGTCCATTAGTTACTATCATCAAGGTGGGACTTAGAGACCAAGGCTCTCCCTCTGCCCAGCCTGTTCTGAAGCATCTAAAATCCTTTTGCCTTTGCCAGGGGCCTGCCCTGCCCCACTTATGTCTGTGCTAAAGGCAGGGATCTGGAGGAGGGTGACCCAAAGGAGAAAGATCAGTCTAGCCACAGCTGGTGGGATATTTCGCAGCAAGCTCTGTCTGTTCCTAACCAGAGTACTGCCACCAGACTCACCTCCTAAGTGGACAGACAGGGCCACCAAGGCTCAGTGAGGAAGGAAGAAGGGCTTTTCGGAGGGCAGCATGGAGGTAGAGGCATGGCTCTGAGCAGAAGCCTGGCTCTTACTATAACCCATATGACCTTGGGAAAATCATTTCCTTCCAGAGGCCCACTCAGGGGACCTGTCAGGGTGCCAGAGATGCATGTTAGAAGTCCACAGCACTGCTAGAGGTATCATCCCACCCCAGTCCCATAAGGACCTTTCAGAAGGCCTGAGGCTCCCCAAACCTAAGTGAAAGCACTGGTCAGGGGCTCATTGGGGAGTCTGCTGGAGCACCCCGAAGGCCACTGCTTCCCCCATCCAGGGTGGAGCCCTGTTTCTTCTGACCCACATCCAGCTGCCCCTCATCTAGCTAGTTCCTAGGGGAATGGAGGTGGAGACTCAGGGCCAAGCAACAGATGTGAGGGTACAGCCTTCAGGGCTCCTAACAGGTCCCAGAGAAGGAAACAGTCAGGCAAAATGGGCCCAGTGAAAGGTGCTGGGCCCTGCCTGGTGGCCAGCTACCTCAGGCCCCAGGTTGAGTCCATGTAGGTTCATGTGCCTCAAAACAGTAGCCCGCAGATCACCTGCATCATAAGCCCATGGCCACTTGCTACAAGCACAGATATGGGCCCCACCCCTCACCAAGGCTGACTCTCTAGCATAGAGCCTAGAAATCTATTTCCTTTTTTCCCCCTCATTAAGCCCCTTCCATTCTCAAAAGAATCTAAAGAACTGATGGCCAGGGCAGGGTGGGGGTTAGAGAACCTATGTGGGGGCACAAGTAGGACCTCAGTATACAATCTTCTTGCCAAGAAGGCACAGACTGCCAGCTCCCTGGATTGTGTTGCTGGGGTTGCGGGGGGAAGAAGGTTGAGAATGAGGATGGAAAAAACTTTAACTGAATACCAACAGCTGCTACCATTTTGGGCTTACTTAACACCCCACCCAGCTTACTTCCACCCACTATGCGCACACACACTCCTCTAATCCTAAAAGCTCTGGTGAAGCCGGGTCTAGTCCTCTTCCTGTTTTACAGATGTGGAAACCAAGAATCAGAGAATAATTTGCCCAGGTTGGAAACTGCAAGCAACCCTAAGACCTGCAGCCAGGTCTATTGGTAGAGCTGGTGCTATAATCCCCAGGCTAGTCGCTTCCACTGAAGGCGCTATCAACCAGCCGGGCCGGTTTATCAGAGGCTCCCCCATGTTTACAACCAGTCTAAGTGCTGTGCACAAGCCCAGGAAGCAATTGTCATTCTTATCCATACAAGTGAGTACACTGAGGCCCGTTAGCTCAGGTAACATCCAGGATTGACCCAGAGCCACACCATCCCCCATGTAATTATGGGGGGGTAGGGGGAAAGGTGTCAGAGAGAGACTGGATCCCAGTTTCAGCTACATGTCTATTTTTTATTCAATATATTAAATATATTAATCAGAAAAGTCACATACTATAAATCCAGGAAAATACACAAATATAAATGTCAGAATCTGTCATGTGTCTTCCTCCTAGAGTGACAGTTTATGTACATGTGGAAGGAGGGCAGGAAGAGAGAGCCAGCAGGAGGAGGCATGAGAGGCTTGCCCAGGCTGGTGGGACCCATTCCTGACTCCCAACCCCCCACTCCCACCTCAACCTCTTCCTTCCCGTATTTACAGCAGCATCCAGCTTATTTACAGCATAGCAGTGTGTGTTAAAAATGGTTTACTTACAAAAAACATGAAGGCCAGGGCTGGGCTGGGGGGTAAGACAAAGAGTGGGGTCACCCCCAGGAATGCACCGCCTCCCCTGGGGCTCGAGCTCCCTGCTAACCTCCTGGAACAGTTGAGAAGGTGGGCTGGTCTGCGGCTCAGGCCTAGGCTTGGGGTACTCTGGGGGCCCGTGGGCTAAAGGCACATGGGGTGGCAAATTAGAGTGCACACACAAGTGTGCTCTCGTGTTCCCAGGCTGGGGTCAGAAGGGCAGTGTGTCCATAAAAATCTTGTCAATGATGGGTGGAGGGGGCACCAGGTCCTCCAGCTTGAGGTAGAAGATGCGCTGCAGGCCCTGGGTGCACAAGGTCCGCAGCTCGGGCAGTTTGCCCAGCAGGCGAGACAGACAGCCAGCCGGTTGGGGCTCGCCGGCCATGGCGGATACGTGCTCCTTCAGGCAGCTGGCAATGCGGTTCTGCAGCTCCTCCACCCTCCTGGGTTCCTGCAGCCCATGCCGGTCTGCAAGAAGGGCACAAGATTACCCACACACCCAAAGACCTGGCCTCCACTGGAGCCTGTAAAACCACTGCCACTGACCACCCCTCACGCTCCTCTGGCCCTCACTAAAGCACCAGCCATTGCTCATTATGAGTCTGATAAGGCGGCAACACTTGCAGCACCGCATTCCAAGTGAGAAACCGAGGCCCAAGGTCATGAACAAAAAGTAAAACCCTAACCCAGGCTAGGCCTACAGTTTTTCATCTCAACTGTTCTGAGAAGCCCTGGAGTGGGGCAGCAGTGTTTTCAGGGCTGCCTCCAAGGAGAGCCAGCTTCAGAACTCACCACTCCCTCTGCACCCAGAGCACTTTTGACTGTGTTTTAGATGGTTGGTTTAAGTGAAAAATGGGGTAGGGGCAGATTCTGGTGCTTTAAAAAAAAAAAAAAGAGAGATCTGAAACCCTATACACTCAACACCGAAGTATATTCTTTTTTTTTTTGAGACACAGTCCCACTATGTCACCCTCAGTAGAGTCCCATGGCATCACAGTTCACAGCAACCTCAAACTCTTGGGCTTAAGCGAGTCTCTTGCCTCAGCCTCCCCAGTAGCTGGGAGTATAGGCTCCTGCCACAACGCCCAGCTATTTTTTGTTGCAATTGTCATTGCAATTGTCATTTGAACCCGGGCTGGGTTCAAACCCACCAACTTCAGTGTATGTGACTGGCGCCATAACCACTGTGCTACAGGTGCTGAGTCCTAAGTGTATTCTATATAACTCTATTACACAAAGTCTCAAACAGGCACAGCTCATCTGTGCTGGCAGAAGTCAGAGTAGTGGTTACCTCTGAGGGGACAGGGCCTGTTAAGTGGTCACAAGGAAAGGTGCTGGGGGGCGTAACAGCATGACAAATGTGCTGGTTATGCAAATGTGGCTTATGAAAATTTATCATTTGTGTACTTTTCTGTATGTAATGTAATTGACAGGGAAGTTTTAAAAACAAACCAAAACCCTAGGCCACATATATGTCTCTCTCCCAGGAGTCTGGGGTCATTCAGAGGCTGGCTTGGACCTTAGAGTCAGATGCAGCAGAGCCCCTCTCCAATTCCTGTCATCTCCATTTTATAGGTAGGTATGAGGATAGGGCAGTGCAGGGGCCCAGGAAGTGCCAGCCCACCCAACGCCCTGGGACAGTGCCTGCCTGAGAACCAGTCAACTCCCTGACACCTACCCCTTGGAGCCAGCATGGTGCTAGCCACTTACCAGTAATAAGGACAAGAGCAGACAGGCAGGAAAAGGCAGGGATGTCGACGGCCAAGCTGTGCAGGGACCTTGAGAAGGCCAGGATGCCATCTATCCAGTCGCCAAAGCCACGGGCACACTGTAGCCGGTGGAGCACCAGGCCTGAGCAGAAGATGAGCTTCCCCTCACCCGGCTTGGACCTGATGGGCAGGGAAACAAGGGAAGTGGTCAGGGTGGCTTAAGGGTAGGGACAGCAGGAGGAAAGGCCAGGCGCACAGCAGGAAGCTCACCGGTAGGCCAGGCGGAGGATAAAGAGCTCCAGGAAGGCCGACTCCAACAGAAGCTCCTGGTCACTGGGTGACAGCTCTGCAAAGCCAGGGATCTTCTCGGCCCACTTGCGGATAACCTCCAGGGAACTGGAGAGCAGGTCATAGAACTGCTGCACGTCCCCAGCATCCTCCTTCCCAAAGCGGGGCAGCACCAGCTCCTGGAACTAAGAGGGTGGCCCAGTGGGGTCAGCAGCCCAGACAGGGCCCTATAGCACTGCCACAGATGGCTGTGTCCAATGCTTGGAGGCCACATCCTGGGACTGAAAGTGCACCAGAAGAGTCAGCCAATGCGCTGACTTGCCCTGACTCACACACAGATTAACCCAGGACTGCGCTGCCAGAAGGAACACATTTCTCTAACTGGCCACCTGCCTGGCGGGGAGGGGTGTGTGTGTGTGTGCATCTTTCCATCTTGTCAGTCCAGATGGAGCTCCTCTTTTTCTGATTTGTCAAACCGGAGAGTGGCTTTTTCTAACAAGCATAAAAGCACTGTGTGTGCTTACAAGGCTTTCCAGGAGCAGCAGAGGGGGCCGGGGGTGCTCACCTTGGAGTAGTCCAGTTTGGCAGTGCTGGGCCCAGAGTCCAGGTGCGCCCGGACCAGGGAGGTGAGGAGATTGGCAGGGGAGGCATCCGGGGGCTGCTTGGGTTTTGAAGGTAGTCGGCCCCGCCGCCCCTTCAAGCTGTCTGTTCGGACAACTGCAGAGAAATGGGCAGGGGTGAGGAGGGAAGGAAGTACCTCTCAGCCCAAGCTATGCACACCACCAGTGAGATGAACCCCGCCCTCAAGTCCCCATAGCCCGTGAAACCCAGGTACCCTACAGGGACCTCACAATCCAGGCAGGTGGGAGCTGCCTCCCACTCTCAGACCCAGGGGTCTGGAGGCAGGGTGGGGAAGAAAGGTCCCGACATACTCCAGGGCAGAAGCCTGGGGACTCCGCCTGCCCACCAGGTCCACCTCTGTCCCCCGGGTCCCATCCCAGCCACACACCTTCTTTTACCATGCCCACAGCCAAGCACTTCTGGAAGCGGCAGAACTGGCAGCGGTTCCGCCGCCTCTTGTCCACAGGGCAGTCCTTGTTAGCCAGGCCGAGGTACTTGGCGTTTTTCTGTACTGTGCGCTGGGGGGGTGGGGGGGGGGCAACACGGAACAGGCTGTCAGAGGGTTGGGGGGGAGCCCAGGGGAGGGGACCGTTCAGATCCTGCTGCCTTTGCAGACAAAAGTGCTCTCTGTTCACAGCTATTTTTCTAACATTTGGGGTGGCAGGGGAGGGAGAGATGGGAGGGAATGTGGGGGGAGAGAAAAGTCTTAGAGATACTGGGAAAGGTTTCTGCCTCAGGAGGACCCCAGGACACAGATTAGGGACTAGGGGCCCACCAGCAGTCCAGGCACCTGCACTTTCTAACGTGCCTATGTCCACTGCCCCTTCCCTGGGGCA
Source organism: Loris lydekkerianus (assembly GCA_963574355.1). Classification (NCBI taxonomy): domain Eukaryota; kingdom Metazoa; phylum Chordata; class Mammalia; order Primates; family Lorisidae; genus Loris; species Loris lydekkerianus. The sequence goes on along the minus strand of CAUYPK010110424.1, from coordinate 67,364 downwards.
GACAGGAGAGGGCCGAGGGGCTGGGGGTGGGAACAGGAAGCTAAGCGGGCACCCAGCACTGGGACAAACACACAGCCTGTTCCCAAGTCCACCCCCAGCCCTCAAGAACCAAACCCTCTGCTCAGATCCTTTCATCTCATGCCAGGAACATGAGAGCCTGGGGTGCCCCTTCCCACAGGACCTTGAGTTGGGGGAGGAGGGGCAGAGTCTGGCTGCTAGAGCTTCCCTCCTGGACACTCCTGCAGCCCATATCTCACCCATTTCTCAAGCTCCCTATAGACCTCACAGGCCCCAGCGTGTCTTGTTGAATAACAAGTTCTAGCCCCTGCATCTAAAGGTCCCTAAGAATGTGGCCCGCCTGGCAGGACATCCCCCTTCTGTAGGACATGACCAGTCAGAAGAACCCCAGGGAGGCTACCACAGACCCCAACAGATAACAAAAAGCCCCATCTAGGGTGGCACAATACCTTGAAGAAGCCCTTGCAGCCCTCACAGGTGCGGACACCATAATGCTGGCACGAAGCACTGTCTCCACACACAGCACAGCGCCCCTCGCTTCCACCTGGGGCCCCACTCCGGGCCTTGGCTGAGGTCATAGGCGCATCCAGTATCCCTGAGCCATCAAGGTGTGGGGACATGGGTGACAGGCCTGGGAAAGCTGTGGGCATGGAATAGCTCTCTCCCTCCACCAGCTGGTGGGCCGCCTGGGAGGGGAACAACTTCAGGGAGCTTTGGGCCAGGCTGGGGCTGGGACCAGTAGGGGGACTGAAGGAGAAGAAGGCTGGAGGCTGCGGGGGCCCAGAAGCCTTGGGAAGCTGCTCTGTCCATGCTCGCAGGCCTTCATAAGTCTGGCTGGGTGAGAAGTGGCCAAATGAGCCATCCCAGGGAGAGAGCTGGGGAGGCTGGAAGCTGGGCGTGGATGGCGACGGGGCTGAGCAGGGGCTGCCATAGTAGTCAGAGCCACTGGAGGACAGGGTCTCATCTAAGGGGCCGCTCAGGGGACCGGGGTAGCAGCCGTACACCTGGAAGTCCTCAAACTTGAAGGAGGCAGAGGCAGGGGAGGTGGCTGAGGATGAGGATGTAGAGGAAGCTGAGGAGGAGGCTGAGGAGCATGGCTGGGCTGTTCCTGGCAGCTGATAGAGGAAAGTGTCAAACTCTCCTGTGTAGCCGTCCATGAAGGTGCTGAAGCTGGGCAGGGCAGTGGGAGCAGTGGGGGCCGCCTCAGGGCTGGCCAGGTCCATGGTGGGCTTGCTGAACTCAGGAGTCAGGGGATCACTTGCCAGATGGTCACGGGGTCCTGGGCTTGGTGCTGGCGTCCCATACTGGGCTTGGATACAGGGCATTTCTGGAAGGAAATTCCAGGAAGGAGAGTGGAAGGGTCAGTAAGAAGAGTTTGAATCTGGTCTCAAAGCATATAGGACCCAGAACAACCAGGTAGAGGGAATCCCAGCCCAGAGTTGGGACACTGAAGCATCAAGGCCATGCTCACCACAGAACCCAAGAATTCCGACCCCTGGCCGGAATACCATCCCAACCTACGTGCCACAAAACCCCTGGGCAGTGGCCAGCAAGAGTGGGCTCAGTCAGGCCAGCCACACCCCAGTTGGCCTGGGAACTCTAGGGAAGGCATCCAGCCAGCATTTCTCTGCTGGAACAGGGGGAAGCTATGTTCCTCCAGCCCCCTCCCCCTCCCCCACTGGGGAAGGCGTGGGTGGGGGCTGGGAGAAGGGTAGGTAGGAGAGGCAGCCCAGCAAAGCCTCAGCCTCACTCCAAGGAGCAGACATGTTGTTTCTCCAACCAGGCACCTCCTGGGAATATTCCCAGCACACCCCAGCCTCTGCAAAACCTTCTTCTCCTCCCCCCACAGTGCCTGGGAAGGAGACATCCTGCACATGGAAGAGGAGCCTGGAATGAAGGCCCAGCTGTTTAAGAAACTGGCCTAAGCAACAATGCAGCCACCCCCAGCCTGTCCCCATTCCTTGCCCCCACCTGGCACAACGAGCACGAGGAGCAGATCCCATGCACACCCCAGTCCTGCCATGTGGGACTGGGAACTCACTCTGCCCTGTCTGGGAAGCTCCCAGAAGCAAAGAGGAAAGGAACCAAGGCTTCCTCATGGGTAACCTGTCTCCAGACCTTTAAAGGCCATTTGCTGGAGGGAGGTATCGGGTGAAGAGAGAACACAGTTCTCTGGACTTTCAGGAGAATGGACAGTCCCTCAGAGGAATGTCTCTACTACTCCCAGTAATTTTTATAGGAGAACTCTCGGAGTCCAACAGAAGACTTAGGAAGGAAGGCCTGGGAACCCTACAGAAGGCATCCAGCCCCCTGTTCCATGCAGGAAGGAGGAGCCAGCTGGTAGCTGGTGAAGACATCTTGCCCCTGTCCAGATTCCTCCACTAAAGCTCTGTCTGTGCCCTGAAGAACCCAGAGGCTCAGGAAAAGGGGGTTACACACCCCTAATCCTCATAAGGAATAGAGATAGCATCATTCTATTCTCCCAGGAGATCCCCAAATTCACAGACTGCTCACAAAATAACGAAGAGGCAGCTCCATGTCTGAGGTCTGCTTAACTGGCTTCACCACTCAGGAAGGAAAGCTCAGTAAGAAATCAACGTGGAATAGGGAAAAGCACACAGGGTGTAGAGCAGTGGGTGCAAAGGCTGTCTGTCACCACCTTCTGGCCAAAAGCCCAGCAAGTCCTCTCTTCCTAGTCTCTGAAGTGGACACCTCCATCCCTGAACTGACAAGTGACTCAGACAACAGAGCCCCTTGAAGCTCAGATCCCACCCACAGGGTCACCCATCCACAGGCATACAGCACTTGCCAGAGGTAAGGGTGGCCACATCTGCTTGCACTAGGACAGCCTGTGCAGGGATGGGTTGAGGGTGGAGGAGGAAAAGACGGCAGCTACACAGAACTGGGCATTCATTCCAGCCATATTCAAATCCTGTTTCTCCACTTGGACGTCCCACATCCGGATCAACCCCCCCCCCCCCGTCACTCTGCCACCCCCCCTTCATGCAGGTACTTAACAACAGAAGATATGGACCTGTATCTGGCCTCACCGAGGGGGGCAGTCCCACAAGGAGAAGGAAGAGGCGGGGCTGAAGGAGGGAGTGGGGAGAATCCGGCTTCAGGCAGGTCCTGGCAACAATGTGGTTTGCACCTGTTCTGCTAAACAAGCCTCAGGCTGCACCCTACCTATAAGATCCGACAGAGCCTATAGAGGAAGGGGCACAAACTGGTCGGCAGGTGGAGCTGGAATGGGGAGGGGAGTATCCTCCAGGTAGCACTACCCAAGACTACATTAGCAACTCCTATCCCGGATCCCCAAGGACAAGGTTTTCCATTTCTCTCCTCTCCTCTCTCCTACCCCCCCCCCCCCCCTCACACACACACACACACACACGGGATCCAAGGATCCAAGTCCCAGTTAAAACAATCCTCCCTGAGCCTCTGGAGCCCCTGCCCTGACCAGAAGCAGCCTCCTTTATTCCAGCACACAGCAAGCAGCCGTCCGCGGATCACCCACCAACTGAGCCATTTCCTTCAGTAATCCAGAGGTCTCCTTATTTAGTTCCGGCAGAAAGTTAAAGGCTGGGAGACCCTGCAAACTAAGCTACAGTGAAGTGTTAAGAAAACAACTAGGGCAAGGTGAGGGGGCTGACAGGCTGGAAAGACGGAGACTCAGGATTGGAAATCCAAACCTGGTTGGAATCGGATGGATCCCAGCAGCGCCAAAGTTCTGCTATCTTTTCCTCCGCTATACTGAGACCCCCAGCGACATCCAAGTCCAGAGCACCTGTGCTCACTTGGGCACTCTGCGAGACTGAACTAAAGCCAGCTGCCTGCTGGACAAGTCCCCAACTCCTGGGGACAACCCCAAGCCCCGGCAGCTTCCACCTTGCCGACACTCCCCCACCCCCATTCCCCCAGTAGATTCCAGTCTGAGCTGGATCCTCATCCACCAACCGCTACCCCTCAACGCCAGAGCTGCGCTCTAGGACCCATCCTCCCGCACGCCGTCTAAACAACATCCTTTCTGCCCGTGCGGCGCGTAGAGCCACCTCCTTCATGCACTACCCCTACAAAAGATGCACGTCTCCCGAGAGGCACCTACCCGGCCGGCTCCTGCTCCCCCTGCCTGGGACCAGCGCCCCGAGTCGCAGCCTGGTCCCTCGTATGCTCCGGCAGCTCCGCCTGCTCACTCCCCCAACTTTCGCAGCCTCCGCCACTGGGGCTCCCCGGCCAGCCTGACCCTCCTCTTAAGCGCTCCGTGACGCACGGGGAGGGGCGGGGGCGCCACTGACGCACGCGGCCCGGCGAGCTTTGGCCATACAAGGGCGCGGGGGGCGGCGCGGTTCCGGCGAGAGGCGGCCAGGGGGAGGCGCGGAGAAGGGGAGCCCGAGGGGGCGGGGCGAGGAGGGGGCGGGGCGAGGAGGGGGGCCTGGAATGTCTGCGCGCGTGACGCACGCGGGGTTCCATTGACGCAGGGAGCGCGGATTGTTTGATCTATAAATAGACTCCTCGCGCCCGCCGCGCAGCCTAAAAATAGCAGCTCCCGGACCGGCAAGGTTCCCCCCTCCCCACCTGGGTCGCAGTCGGGGACCCCCAAGTCCTAAATTAACGGGCTGGAGGGCGGGAGCCAGAGAAGAGGGCGCTCTAGAGCTGCGGCCGCAGGTCTTCCCCGGACGAGGATTTCCTCACCCTCTGGCTGTTCCTGGGAGCCGACCGCGCCGGTCCCTCCTGCTCCCTCCGTACCCGGCCCCGCCTTTGCAACCTCCTAAGTCCTCCCAGGAGGCCTGGGGTTCGCCCCTGCCGCTGCGGGGCGGCCTGAGCTGGCCAAGGGCCGGGGTGGGCACCTTAGGGACACACCCTAGGGAGCTAGTGCTCACGCGTCTGCTCAAGGTGCAGTTTATGCACTAGACTCGTCGCCCCTAGCAGGGTCTCAGCTGAGAGCTTGCCCCAGAGACAGTTAGTGAGAGGCCCCGCTTAGTCTCCCCTGGCAATCTCCGCTGCAAAGTACCTTCCCGAGGGTAGGGGTTTGCCGTGCCCAAGCTCAGCCAATGGGCCCTGCTTCACATGCTAAAGTGGGTTTCTCACTAGTCTCTCCCAGCCTCGTACATGGTGAGTGCACCCTAGTTGGGAAATCACCGAATTTCAGAACCGGGTGGAGCCTGAGAAATATTTTCAAACTTGTGCCAACTCTTCCCCATTTTATAAATAAACAGGCTCAGAGAAATAATGGCACTTGCTCAAGGTCACACAGCACGGTGGTGGCACACTGGGGTGGAACCCAGGGCCACAGACTGCACTTCTAGGGTATCTTTTCATGACCTCCCACCATTCTTTTCCCCCTGCCCACCATCAGAGAGCACTTGCCCTCCTACCCCGCCTCCAGGGCCCCTGGGGAGAGCAGCTGTGACCAGTTATCACCTGCACAATAGAGCAGGGAACAGCTTGCCTGGGCTGTATCATCAGCACAGACCAGGCTACAGCCACCTGGATCCTTCCATGGTCTAGCTGGTCACCTCTCCACCTCCATCTCCCAGAGGCTGGGGAGCCCTCGGGGGCAAGAGAGAAGGAAGAAGGGCTAATACCCATATTGAGAAGAAGAAGAGAGCCCCGAGTGCCCCCTCGCCCATTCCCCTTCTTCCATTTAAGTCAGCATCCATAGAGTTCTTCCTCACTGTGCCTACACCCACCAACCCTGCTCTCACCCCTTCTGCTCACCCCTTAGCACTTCTCTTCACTCTGAGGCACTGCCTGCTCCTTACTCCCACCCTGGCCACCATCACAGGATTCCCACACCTTGGTCTCCAGCCCCCTGCTTCTGCACAAAGGTCCACGTCAAACTTCATCTGTTCCAGATAGAGCTTGTCATCTCTGCACCCCCTGCCTGCCACCTCATCTCATGTCCCATTTGCAACTTTTCATTTTTTCCTGAAATTCTTTTTTATGGAACACCTCTTGGACACTTTGGCCCCCTTCCTACTGCCACTCACAGCCTTTACTGTTTCCAGCAGACCAACTGGATATGCCCTTGACCTCTCCTCCTCACCCACTGCTATTTAGAAAACTACCCCTTAACCAGTCTGTGTCCTCTTTCTAAATTCTCACAGTCCACCATGGATGGAACAGTGTTTATATACAGTTGATCCTTGAACAATACTGGTTTGAACTTTAAGGGTCCACTTTTAAGTGGATTGTTTTTAACCAAACGCATGGGTAGGATGCAAAGTCTGTGAATATGGAGGGCCAACTTTTCCTGTATATGCAGATTCCATGGGGCCAACTGCAGGACTTGAATATGTGCAGATTTTGGTATTTGCAGGAGTCCTGGAACCACTCCCCTTCACATTCAGTGGGACAACTGTAATACCAATCTCAGTCAGTAATCTGGTCAGAACCTGCCAGAGCTCTTCACCCCCGTATATAGTCTCAATGTGAATGAGCCTATGGAGAGCTCTGGGATGTCCCAAACCATCTTCCAAAGACCATCAAGGCCAGCAGGCAAAGGAGAAGCAGGTGCAGGATGGTGCCAATTGGACCCCTCCAGGAACCCCACCCCATCTCAGCAGAAGTTGTGTTTTTCTTTCTCTTGGAATTTTGCATAGGATTTCACTTGGATTTGGAGGACCCCTTCTGCAGAAAATGATTCTACAGCTAAAAAAAGGTTTGAAAACATTAATAAGATTCAAGTCCTCCCATTTTGCAGATTAGAACCAAAGGTTTGCAAGGGTTCCAAGAGGAACTGCACCTTGCCTAGGGGCAACACAGCAAGTCTGTGCTGGGTAGACTGGCCCAGGCTGTGTTGTGTGTCATCCTTCTTGCCTGGAGATGCCTCTCTCCACCCCACAGGGTCTTCCTCAGAAAATAAAACCAATTTAATATGGTTTTATTAATATGTGGCAAAAGATGACCAGCCAAGTTGATGCTCCTTCCACCAACCACCAAGAATAGGTGCATCATGTGTGGCTTAATCAGTCTGTGCTCAAAACCAGACTTACCTCAGCTCTTTGAGAATTGAGCCAGCCAAGAGCCCTGGCACTCTCCTCTCCTTCCTATTACTTGACACTTGTAAAAAGTAGCACAGACCGGGCAGTGCCTGTGGCTCAAAGGAGTAGAATGCTGGCCCCATATACTGGAGGTGGTGGGTTCAAACCTGGCAATGGCCAAAAACTGCAAAAAAAAGTGGCACAGACCATCCTGTGGGGGCCTACCCATCAGCCCCAGCCAGGAAATACAAATATGGTAAGGAGCCATCCAGGTCCCTGGTCTGTATGGACCTCCTTAGCATCTAGCCTCCAGATCTGGGCCTCAGCCCAGGCCTCACCTCCCAGTATTGGAGGCTGCAGTCCCACTGCCCTGAAACCAGGAGGGTGAGGAACTGTAGCTGCCACCTGGCCGTGCGTGTGGAGGTCTGAAAATATCACACTCTGAAGATCAGGAAATAAGGAGAAAAAGGCAAAGTTGCTCTGTGGGACACTCATTTGGGTACCCATGTGGAGCACCTAGCCCCAAGCAGAGGGGAGAGAGGGTAAAGGGGCTTGACAATCCCAGGCTTCAGGAGCCCTCTAGGGATGGTGGCCTGGAGCTCTGCAGGAGCAGAGTGCAGGTAGGCAGGACTCTGGAGAAAGGCGTGACTGATGAAGACTGGGAGGCTAGAGCAAAAGCTGGTCTCAGACAAGACAGCTCTTTGGGGAGGAGGAAGGGGGAAGGAACAGGTAATAATGGGAGAGGCATCTAAAACTAAAGACAAGGACCTGAAGGTAAGGCCAGGCTGTGATAACACAGGAAGGGCAGGGTGAGAAGATGTCATGCTGGAGATGAGACAGCTCTACTGAGGCCCCCATGCCCAGCTTCCTACTGCCCTGCATAAGGACTTTGAACTAAACCTCGTCACCCACTTTTGCATATACTGTTTGACCCACTGGGCATATTTCTTCTCGTCCTCCCTTCTAATTGATTCTTGCTCATCCTCCAAGACTTGAGCTCATATGCCACCTAACTCTTGATAATAAGCACTTTCTCACTGGGGGTGGGTCAGACCTTGGCCTGGGCATTTCACATGGATTCTCCCATTTAACACTCTCCCTAGGCTGGGTACGGTGGCTCACGCCTGTAATCTAAGCCTGTAATCTAAGGGGGGTGGATTGCTTGACTTCAGGAGTTCAAGACCAGCCTGAGGAAGAGTGGGGACCCTGTCTCTAAAAAAAAAAAAAAAAGTGTGGCATGCAGGTGCCTGCAGTCCTAGCTACTCAGGAGGCTGAGGCAAGAGGATCACTGGAACCCAAGAATTTGAGATTGCTGTGAGCTATGACACCACGACGTTCTACCAGGCACAACAAAGTGAGACTCTGTCTCAAAAACAAACAGAAATACCACTCTCCCCAACCCCTTCTGGTTTGGAATTAGAATCTGGATTTTATAAATAAGGAAACAGAGGTGCAGAGGTAGGACTCTAAGTTCCCCTAATTAAGGTCCCCTAACTCCCTGTTCTGTGCTACACTAACTGCCTTTGACTCTGAACTCCCAAGGCTGTGGTTTCTGGCCCATCAGCCTTGATTCCTACAAGTACACCCCAAAACCACAAAAATTGAAAATAGAGGTGTCTTGAGGGGGTCTTTGGAGGGACTGGGAGCATTCTCATTCTCCATCTGGATAGTCATGCAAGTGTGCTCACTCTGGAAGTCATCAGATTATACTCTTAAGATTATACACCTATGATTTGCACACTTTTCTGTATGTATCTTATACTTTGCCCCCAAAAAAGTTTATTTAAAAAATAGCCATGCCTAAATGGGAAAGAGATATGTATTCCAGTGGATGCACATGCAGCTAGGATTTACAGAGAATAAATTCATTCACTTGACAGAGTATGAGTACAGTTAGGAGAGGCTGCAGTATCTGATAATAGCAAGAGATCCTCATACTGCAACACAATATGTTTTATTGTTTTTTTCTTTTTTAGAGACAGAGTCTCATATTTTATCGCCCACAGTAGACTGCCATGGCATCACAGCTCACAGCAACCTCCAGTTCTTGGGCTTAGGTGATTCTCTTGCCTCAGCCTCCCAAGTAGCTGGGACTACAGGAGCCCGCCACAATGCCCGGCTATTTTTTTGTTGCAGTTTGGCCGGGGCTGGGTTTGAACCCGCCACCCTCGGTACATGGAGCCAGCGCCCTACCCACTGAGCCATAGGCACCACCCAACAACACAGTATGTTTTCTGAATGTACTGTTCGCCAGGCCCTTATCCTTCCTCATCAAACCTTGTGAGGCCCAAGGACTTACCATGTGCTGTGATCCACCCCTTCCCCAACAGCATGAGAACACGATGAGGGCAAGGGCAGTGTCTCCCACATCTTGGAAGGAGGACCCTTTATACATCCTCAAGTAGCCCAGGGCAGGCCCAAAATGGGCAGTCAATGTCCACCATCATCCCTCAGTCAAGATGGTGAGTGTGGAGTTGGGTAATAGGAAACAGAGGAAGTGAAATTACATGGCCCCTTTCCCACACTGCCCCCCCCACCTTGGGCTGGGCCTGAGCAGAGGGCAGGAACTTACCCTACTTTCACTGAGACCATCCCCACCCACAGGCTTCCACACCCTTCCCCTGGGGTGGGTAGAGATGCAAGCTCTGCTTTCCAGCTGGGAAGTGGCCCAGGGAGCTTCCCCTCCTGAACCCCAGAGCCTTTCGCCAGCCCTAACCTGGCCACTTCCTCTTCCTGCCCTGACAGTGGGCAGGGGGATTTGTGCTGTGGGCAGGGAAGCACTGCCCACTGTGCCCAGAGCTTCCCAGGACAGCTCTGGGACTCAGAGGTGAAGGGTCAGGTCCAGGTTTCTGGCTCTGATCTCCTGGCCCTTTCCTAGCCCTGAGATATGACCACATGTAATATTACCTCCCCGAAAATAGGCTTCCAAGGACACAGGCAGGTAGCCAGTGCCCCTCCTCTCTCCCCTAACTCCTCGGCAGGGGTAAAAGGTGGAAGAGCTATCAGGGCATCTTTAACCAGGAGCCAGCAAGCCTGATATGTGGCCTAGGGCTAGTCCCTTGCCCTCTGTGAAACTATTCCCTCATCTGCCCAATACATACGAAGTCACAAGTCCTGGTGCCAGGAGAATCCAATTCACAATGAAGGGAAAGGCTCAACATTGAAACTCAGCACCGGTACCCAGACTCTAGGGGCCTACATCGGGATCCTGGGGCTGGGGGCAGGGTGGCAGGCAGGGATGGCAGATACCAGGGTCCTCAGCCAGACTAGGGAACCAATAGTCCTCCTTCTCCAAGAACTAGAAATAAACAGTAACCCCATCTGTACCTCTCCCCGCTCCAGGGTTGAGTGAGAGTAATAAGCATGTGCCCAGAAATGTGGCTCTTTCCAAAGCCAGGAAAGTCTCCTGTCTCTGTGTGCACCAAGTGCTCAATTAATACTGTGGAGAAAGCTATTAATTAAGGAGGTCATGCTATGGTCACAGAAGCCATCTTTAGTCCAGTGATTTCTCTACACCCATCTGCCTCTCAGACCAGAAGAAATTATAGTATTAAGGAATAAGATCCGATTCCAGGCCAGGTGCAGTGGCTCATGCCTGTAATCCTAACACTTTAGGAGGCTGAGGTGGGAGGATAATTTGAGGCCAGGAGGCTGAGACCAACCTGAGCAATATAGCAAAACCCCCATCTCTACAAAAAAATAAAAAATAAAAATTAGCCAGGCTAGTTATAATCTTTTTTTTTTTTTTTTGAGACAGAGTCTTAAGATGTGGCCCGGTGTAGAGTGCTATGGTGTCATAGCTCACAGCAACCTCAAACTCTTCGGCTTAAGCGATTCTCTTGCCTTAACCTCCCAAATAGCTGGGACTACAGACACCCATCACAATGCCCCACTGTTTGTTGTTGTTGTTGTTGTTGTTTTAGTTGGCCCTGGCCGGGTTCAAACCCGCCAGCCTCAGTGTATGTGGCCAGTGCCCTACCCACTGAGCTACAGGCGCCGCCAGCCAGGCTAATTATAAATGGTATATGCCTATAGTCTCAGCTACTTGAGAGGCTCAGGCAGGAGGATTGATTGAACCCAGAAGTTTGAGGGTACAGAGAACTATGATGGTGCCACTACACTACAGCCTGAGCAACAGAGGGAGAGAGACCCTATCTCAAAAAAAAAAAAAAATCACTTCTTCAGGAAGAACAGCCAGACAGGGCTGGAAAACACAGACAAGGTGATGGAGTTCTCTGGGAAAGGTCAGCCCACGCCTCAAATCTCTCTCTGGCCCCCCTTGGTCTGTTGAGCTTCTGGCCAGCTCCTCTCTCCTCCCACCCTGGATGGTCTCACCACCTTGCAGAACACTAACACCCACCATATTCCCCCCTGCCCCTGCCCAAGGTCTCCACCCAGCTACCGCAAGCCAAATTTCAAATTCCAAAATAAAAACGTCTGATAACAAGCCCCAGCCGGAAAGACTGATGCACTTTCCTATTGTTATGGTATTTTTAGCACAGGCTCTGGATTCATTTAAAGACTCACGTTCAGAAAGGGAAAAAAATTTTTTTGAGAACTGGGAAGGAGAGCACAAGTGCCTCCCACGTAAGGAGCTGCCACTTATTCCGTGCCGGGCCATAGCCCCTGGCCCAGGTCCTGGGAGCGTGTTTGTGGCAAGGTCGCTGGCAGACTTGCCAGACCTCACTCCAGTCCTGCTCCGTAGGCACCAAAAACAGCTGGGAGGCCTGGCTTGGAGAGCAGGCAAAGGACTGAGGGTTCAGCAGGACACCAAAGCTCTGGCAAGCCACCTAGTCCCAGCCAGTGGAGGGGTTAGAGACCCCATTCCGAGGCCAATCCTTAGGGACCTGATGGACACCAAAGTCACTGCTTACTGCAGCATCCCTCTCCTGCCTGAACAGACCAGTGCCTCATCCAGGCCAGCCTGACTGGACAGGAAGATCAAGAGCCTGTAGGAAACTTCTGAGGAAGGACTGAGACAGCATCACCTGTCTGTTTCTGCCTCTGCAGCTCTCAATCACAGAGTTCCCAAGTTCAACTCCCATCACCCACTGTAGTCAGGCTATACTCTCATTCCTCAGGATGGTCAGCCACACTTGCTTCCTCCTCTCCCCCTCCTTGAGGTCATAGGGTGTGGTATGATGGTCACAGAAGGGAAAAATCCAAACAGCCCAGTCCCGTGCCTCCGTGTCCTCACCCCAAAACTCACCAGCTTCCGCCTCACAATCTGCTTTGACCCTCAGGGATCCTGTACAACCTCATGAAGGGAGAACCCCAGAGTTGGTCAGGGGCTCTTCCTGGCAGTTTCAGGGAGCCCTGTGGGGTACGACGTGATGGACTCGTCAGCCTATCCTTGAGGCTGAGGCTGTGCACCAGCTGAGCAGGTTCCGGATGTGGAGCTGCCTCCAAGGCAGCGTGTCCTCCTCTGTTTATATAGCAGAAACCAGAGCTGGCCTCTGGGGATGGGGGAAGCTGCTTCAGGCCTTCTTGGCTGGGCCTGACTTTGGCCCAGGTCAGCAAGAACCCAAAATAGTCAGCTGACGGGAGCCCCGGCATGAGCGTGACCCTGGGCCCGTGCCCAGGCCTGGCAGACAGGTGCCCACGTCACAAGACCAGCAGCCCTAGCACTCATGGGGTTCGGCTGGCAAGCCCTCAGGGTGGCCTTGGCAGTGTATCTGGCTTGGGAGTTCCACGCAATCACCACCATCATCCAGACAACGGGATAAACATGAGGAATTCTGCCCACCATGGCTGCTCTGTACCCAGAGGAAAAGCTGGGCACACAAGAAGCTGGGACTGGGCTGCGGGTAGCGGTAAAGGCTGAGCAAAGGGAAGGACACCTGGCCACTGCTGTCATCTTCACTCACGTGCTTCCCAAGTCCAGATTTCCGGCTGACTAGAGAACACCTGCTTCGCCCACTTACAGTAATTCCTCTCTCTGTCCCCAGCCTAAGGCTGGTGGCACAGAGCCTGCTGCCAGCAGGAGGCCAGGTGCACACACAGCCCAATCCCCAGAACAGGAGGCCCTGCTTCCAAGAGCTTCCCCTTCCATGTAGGCATGGAATGGAAACTCGTCCTTCCTGTCCCAGTTCTCTAGTACTCTCTGAGCCCTGAGCACTAACCCTACATGAGCCCACAGTGTTTGGGGCTTCGAGTGGAGACACTGAGCCAGGTCCTGTTTCCTCAGGGATCTCTCAAGGCCTGAGGGGACTATTGCTCAGAGATGGCCTGCTGTTGTGGCGAAGGAGGAAGGGAATCACAGGGCCCTTCTCCATGTGCCAGTATGAGCTCTCCCTCCTCAGGCATGGTAATCAGGACTACAGTGCCCTTAGCCCCATCCCAATATGTCAGGTGCCCTGGGGAAGGCCAGACAGAAACTCCATTCTACCCTCTACCCCGCACAACAGATCCACTTGTGCCTTTTCTAGACGCACCCTCAGACAAGGAAGGCATGTCCTCCACCCTGAGACCAGGCTTCTGGGCTGGTCAGAAGCCCAGGAGACCTGGATCCTATGCTCGCTGCAGGATCCTCGAAAAGTCACTTCTCCCCTCTGTAGCTCCATTTCCTCATCTGTAAGAGGTGGAGATATGCTAGATGACCAACAATCCCTGTGGTCACAAGTCAGGTTCCCTCTCAAGGATATTAGATGGACAATGGAAGTCTGTCTCTGTCTTTCCATTCATAGAGGGCTCCCCACCATACCACAGACCCCATAGAACCTATGGCCTTATCATTATGAGGAAGGATGGCCACCATCCTTTCAGAGAGGGAAGGCTGGCCCAAGCCTTCCCTTTGTGCACTCTGCTATGCACTGTTTACATCTGAACACAGGCCAGCTGCCTCTTGCCATGTCTGTCCCACTATATTCCCTGCCCAGCCCCCCAGTGACCCTACACAACTTCACCAGCTTCCTGGAACCAGGCACATGCTGCCTTGGGAACAACTGTCATCTTCCTTCCCCCCACTAGCCCTTGTCATCTGGGCCCAGAGACCTCTAGCTCATCCTGCTCAAAAAAACGAGGCTTCCCCCATACCCCCCTCCACGTTACTCTCACCTCTGAAGAAATCAGATCTTCCCATGCTGAGCAGAACTGTGCCTGCCACCTCTGCAGGGATTCCCCCTCCATCCTCCAAACCACATCCGCTTCATGCAGCTCCACACCCACATCTGTCCCAAACCCCACCTGTTCAGAGGCCCCAGGGGTGTTCAAAGGACAACAGCAAAGCACTTACCTCTCTGGATGGGCCAACAGGCTTTGGTCAGCACTCATACTACCCCTCAGCGTTCAGAGCCAGGCAGAAGAAGCCAGGATACCAGGGAGGGGCAGGAGCTGGCCTCTGTCCATGGTGGAGGTCTACAGAGGGAGAGTCAGTATGAGAGAAATCAGCCAGCAGAGACGTTCCCTGGAGTCAGTACAGCCAGGAAGCACAGCAGGAGCAGGGCCTAGGCCACGAGAGGGGGACAAGCCAGTCCAGGGACCTCTCTAGGCTGGGAGTCTGAGCCTGGGACCCATGCCTCAGGCAATCAGCTCTGAGGGTGGTGGGTGTGGTCAGGAGCTGCAGGCAGCATCTGGGCATCCCAGAGCCCCAGAGACAAATACCAGCCCCTGGGCCCTCCGCTTCATTCCCCTCCCAGCTCTCAGCCCTTGATGTACACAAAAGAGCATTTTGCAGGCAGAGAGAAGGGAGCTACTGTGAGCACAGAGCAGAACATCCCTCTCTTGTTAAGGGGCTCCTGCTCAGCCTCTGAAGTCTTTCTCAGAGGCCCTGAAAGGGCAGGGGCTCCATGCCCTGTCTCAGGCAGTCCAGCCTTCTAACAAGAGCACAGGGGACTCTCAGAAATCTCTGTGGCGAACTCCAGTCCCTAAATGGGAAGGCCCAACTTAAGAATAGAGCAGTCAGGAGCTCGAACTGTCTGGGTTCATATCCTGGCTCCCTCAATTATCACCTTGAGCAAATAACATAATCTCATTGTGTCTCACATTCCTTTTCTGTACAAATGATGTAATCTCTAAACTTAACAATTACAGGGGGCCAGGTATGGTGGCTCATGCCTGTAGTCCCAGCTACTTAGAAGGCTGAGGCAGGAGGAATGCTTGAGACCAGGAGTTCAAGGTTACAGTGAGCTATGATAACACCACTGCACTTCAGCCTGGGGAGCAACAAAATGAGACCCTGTCTCAAACAAGAAAAAGAAAAGAAGAAAGGAAGGAAGGAAGGAGGGAGGGAAGAAAGGAGGGAAGGAAGGAAAGGAAGGAAAGGAAGGAAAGGAAGGAAAGAAAGAAAGAAAGAAAGAAAGAAAGAAAGAAAGAAAGAAAGAAAGAAAGAAAGAAAAAGAAAACAAAACAATTATTGGGTTATCATCAGGCTTAAAAGGATTTAAAGTGTAAAAGACTTAGAATAGTGCTGGATATACCTACCTGCTACCGACCCATTATTAGGAGAAATTGTATGAGGACACACAAAAGCTAACCCCAGACTGTCCTTGCTCATCTAAACCACTTCTGGGCAGCAAGCCTCTCCTGGATGGAAGCCAATTGTGTGTCCACTCCTCCCTCAGCCTCTTCAGCTCTCCCTGCCCCACTGGGGCCAATGCCACCTTCAGCCAGGGCATGCGGACCCACATCTCCCCTTCTCTTCTCCCACCTCATCCAGCGCTCTTCTCTCAACCACACTCAGAGGGAGGGCAGGACCAGCCAAGCCTTGGCCCTCACTGTTTACTGGACTGCCTCGTGCTGAGATGAGGTCTGGGAAAGAAGTGGATGTTTCCTGGCTCCCTCAATTATCACCTTGAGCAAATAACATAATCTCATTGTGTCTCACATTCCTTTTCTTCAGCTCCTTTTTCATGCTGGGAGCTGGGGGCAAGAAGCAGGGCCCCAGAGGGTGGGCGATGGGCAACCTCACCTTCTCATCCTCTCGACCTCTGCTCCAGAGCCCAAAGACCAACAGGAGCTCCTCTGACCCATGGTACCCAGATTCTCTCAGCACCTCTCATGTTCCTGTGGCTATCACAGGGAGCAGGAAGTGAAGGCCACAGGAGAAAAGGAGGGAAGAAGGGCAGATTTGGAGCACTTTCAACTCCAAACGGAAAGCAAAACGACCTGCCCCAGCCCACAGACTACACCTGCTTCCTGAAATGACAGTGCCATCCTCCCAGGTCCCAGAAATGGGTCTGCAGGTGCACCCAGCCTTCCCTTTTCTCCCTACCAGCCCACAGATGAGGAGGAAGAGAAGAGAGGGCCAAATTCTACCTACCACAGTCAAGCCAACCTGAGTACCCAGACCTCCCCATCTGTGTCTGGCTCCGGAATGATGCCCCAAAATGATCCCTAACATCTTAGAATAAGGATATGATACCCTCTTTTGTCCCAGATCAAAATTACCCCCTCAACAGTCACACTGCAAGCACTTACTAAAGACCCTCCAGGGGCTGGGCAGTGTCCCTTGAACAGGGAGAGCAAAGAATGAGCCCACCAAGGTCCCAGGGCCCCAGGAGTTCATGGTGGGAAAATGACCCACAATCAGCTACTACAGTCAGCACAGTGCAGAGGGCAAACTGAGGGCTAAGTAGACTTGGAGGAGGAAAAAGTGGTCCCCCCACATGGGATGGAGCATCAGGCCAGACAACAAGACCCTGCTCCTGTTCCCCTCCTCACTTCATCTCCCCCACTCACAGTGCTCCAGCCTCACGGGCCTTCATTCCCCACTCACAGCCTTTGCACTGGCTGTTCCTCTACCTGGAACGTCACCGCCCTACCTCTGGGTGGCTGGCTCCTCCTCAGCAATCAGATTGTGATTCCTATGTCATTTCCTCAAACAACCTGCACCCGCACACCACATTAGCTCACGTTGATCCTCTCCATAGGCCTAATGTTACTCACGTGTTCACTTGTTTATCACCTGTCTACCCAGCTAGAACATGTCTGTCTCAATCCCTGCAGTCTTCAGTGTCCAACCCTGCTCAGCACAAGCAGGTACTCAGTAACTGTGTGTAGAATGGGGGGCGGGTGGACCCACACATGCCTGCATTGGAGCTGGGCTGGGAGGAGGGTCAGCTAGGTGGAGAGAGCATTCCAGCAGAAGGGCTATCCCTTCCATTTGGGAGCCCTGAAGAGTCAGAGGTTTTCCTTATGGTGATTCACAATCCTGACTCCAGCTGTCCCCTTCATGGACCCAACAGAAACCTCCTTCTATTCCTTCCTGTCAAGTATTGAGTTTTCTTGTAACCAAAATTCTCCTTGCAACAGGACATGGCTGACAGACTCTCTGCAACCCTGGTAGCTTCCTGGGCACAAAGTCTACATTGGCCAATGTCTCCATTGAGAAATGGGCATGTTACTATTATTAGCAATACCAACAGCAGCTAATATTTGTTGAACATGTGCTAGACACAATACTAATCATTTTACATGCATTTTCTCATCTCAGCCTCACAATGCTATAAGAAGTAATTATTATAATGCATAAAAATATGCATATTTTACCAATGATGAAACTAAGGCCCAGAAATGTTAAGCAATCTATCCAAGGTCACACAGCTAGGAATTGGCAAAGCTGGGATCAGAACCCAGGGAGCTCAACCAGAGAGCCCAGGACCAGGCATCCTCCCCAAACCTCCTTACGTTGACCTATGGTGGATAGAGGCCTCGGATTGCACAGAGGAGTCTGACTGCCCCCACCCAGGGAGCAAGGTGGGAAGCTGGTGGCCTGGATTGCTGGGTGTTTGAGCCCGTCACAGGGCCTAACTCCGGAGCTGATCTTAACTGCAGCACAGGCCTGGGTATTTATCATCAGTCATCATGTTCATCGTGTTAGTCTTGGCCCATCCTTCTGCACTGTTGTCTTCGTTTAGAATTTTGATTGTATCATATTGTACACTTGTCATTCCTCTCAGTGCTGGATCACTACAAAGGGCCAGCTGGCTTCCTTTTCCAGTCTTCATCCAAGTAGCTGATCTAAATGTTCACTTAGACTAACGTCTAGGATCAACCCTTGTAGCCACCACTACAAGGGGCCCAAGGCCAGGCGACAGCAGCTCCTAATCCATCAACACTCTTTGGGTGTAACTGTTGTGAAGGTACCTGCCTCCTTGCAGCCTGCGTTTCCTCAGCGTACTAGCCCCAAACCCAAATTAATGATTCTCTCTGAACCACCTCTGCAGCCTTTCTCTGGTCCCCCACGGCACCAATCCAAAATGGAGACGTAAAAAGGGGATGTCCCAATGTCAAGAACTATGCCCTCCGCTCTCCCCCAAAGACAAGGCCACTATCGAGAGAGAGAAGACGCTGCGGCTGCAAACACGCCTGGGAGACCCAGGAATCGAGTCCGAATCCCAGCTCCACGCTGAGACCCTCTTCAGCTTCGGTTTATCGACTCAGTCCCGTGAAGGGGGTGCGTCGCGCAATGCCAGTGCCTTCCGGCTGGGTCTCCTGGCAGCAGAGCTAAGGAGCTGCTGGAACCCGTTCCCCACAGCCGGCGGGGAAATGGAAGGAATTTCTCTGGCCTGGCCACCTCCAGCGCCCCTCGCGGGCCAAACCCCACCCTTGGCGGGCTGGGGAGAGACAGCGTTGGCCGTCGCACTCGGGGGCTGACTCGCAGCCAGCGGGTTCCGCTGGAAATCCAGTCCCTCCCCCCGCTCCCCAGTTTCCAAGGAGGACTCCCCCGTGGCCCCGCGCCGTCCCAAGGGATCCGCCGCGACTCCCCGGCCTCGCCGGGGGACCCCCTCACGCCCTCCCCCGGCGACCCCCTCACCTGGCCCGGCGGGCTCGGCTCGCCTCTCCACCCCGGCTTTCCGGGGCCCAGCACCAGCCGACCCGGAGCCGCTCCACGCAGCAGGGGCGCCCATGCCGGAAGGCCGGGGGTCGCGGGCGCCGCGCGGGGGCCCAACCAATCCCGCCGCCGCCACCTCGCTATCCTGCAGCCGCGCCACTTCGGCTCGGCGCCCCCCGACCCCGGGAGCCCCCAGGCCCGCGGTTCCGGCCGCGGCCGCGCCCCCCGCCCCCGCGGCCGCCCGCGCGCCGTCGCGGCCCGGGCGCGCCTCCCCCGGCGGGCGGGCGGGGTCCGTGACGCGCGCCCATTGACGTCTCCGGAATCCCGGCGGCGGCGGCCGACGCAGCCTCCTCAATGGGGCTAAAAATAGCGGCGCCCGGAATAGCCGCGAGCGCCCCGCCCCGCGTCCCCCCGGGCGCACCCGCTGCGCACCCTGTTACATAACCCGCCCCGCTGCGGCCGGGCAGGGGGAGCTGTTTTTCAGGTGAGAGTTCCGAGGCCTCGCTAACACCTCCCGGAGGCAGCAAACCAGAACTCCGTTATAAATTTACCCGGGGCTTCCCCTGAGCAAGAAGTGGAAAGAGTGAGGCCCGGAGAGGCTCGACGCCGGGCCCAAAGTCACACAGCGATTATGCTGCTTATGAGGACAGAGCCCCGGGCCTCTGAGCCTGTGGTCACCGTGCTCCTCCGCCTCCTCCAGCATTGCTTGGCCTGCATGCCACCCCAAAGGCAAGGGATCCAGGTAGCAGAGCAAGCCGGCTTCCACACAAGAAGGCCGTTTACAGAGAAAAAGGACTTCTCCAGAGGGTAAAATTTCTCCTGAAGAGAAGCACTCCCAGAGCCAGGGGTGCAGGCAGAGGCAAAGTCCAGGTGATGGATTCACTGATCTAGCTGCTCCCATACTACTGTGTGACCTAGGACAAGTCACTTAACCTCTCTGTGGCTCCATTTCCTCACCTACAAAATGAGGTGGTAATACCATCCACCTTTTCTGGTGATCAGCTGTGAAGGTGCCTTGCACACAGTAGTCACTCGGAGTTAGTGCTCTTCCTTACTTTCTCCTAGGATTCTGACTCCAAAAGGGTGCCCGAAGCAGGAAATACTTAGAGGCTCACCACAGAGACCAGGAAGCCCCGAGAGGCCCACCATCCTCTGACCAGACTCTCCAAGCACAGGCTCCCCAGTGAGACCTTTCCTGGGAATAGGGGTACTTGGAAAATTTCTCCTTCCTATGTGACTGGAGCCCTCTTTGGAAATGAGAGAACCAACTTGTCCTGAGCAAATCCTGCTCCCCCAAAGGCTGCCCACTCAGGAGTGACTGGTCAGTAAGCCACTATTCAGTAAGGCCAGGCCAAGATTGGAGCAATGGAGCTGGGGTCTGGCTGGGTGGGGTTGGGGGCTATCATATCTGTTCCTGCCCTGCCAGACAAGGCCAGTGGGGAACACCATGACGCAGGATCCAGTCCTGTGCCCGGCTGCACCAGTCACTAGCGCCTACTTAGTTCTGGAGCCACCTTAAATTTGGAGTATGCTATACAATCCCCAGCACCCAGGCCAGGCCCCACGCAGCAAAGAATCTCCTGCATTCAAAATTCTCCAAAAGAGTCCCCACACCCCCACTGAGCCCTCATTCCAGGGGCCAAATTCCTCTCCCCACTCCCCTGCCCACCCTCAGAAATCCTTTTCTGGACCTATCCTAAATTCCTGGTGCAACTAAGAACTCCCTTTCTCTCCTTCTTCATAATGATCCCAACCTCTTTTTTCCCTCAAAATCACCTTCTCAGAACTTGCGCATTTCTCTCCCAGATTCAAGTACTAGGTCAATTTACAGATAAAGAAACTGAAGCTTCAAAAATGGCAGGGTGTGGGGTAGAGGGTAAGGGACCAGCTTCTTTTCTCTTGCCCCACTACCTCCCTCCTCCCTACCCCAGCAGCTCCTTTCAAATGGGCTTCTTCAAGAAGCAACTACCCCACCTCCTCTTTTTCTTTCTTGTTCCATAAGTCTAACTTTTGAAATACATTTTAAAATATTTGCCTGTGTAGGAGAAATACATTTATTTAGACAGGAAGGGAAAAAAAGGCTCAGTTACCAGTTTTTCCATGAAGGCTTCCAGCCCACAGAGGTCTCTCCTTTCCATAAATACTTTTAGCACAACTTGTCTTTATATTATATACTCTCCTATTTATAATCAAATAAAATATATATTTAAATGTATTATTCTAAAACACACGCACTTTGGGTGGCTTGTGGGGGCAGCATGACATGGTGGGAGAAACACAGCCTCAAGAGGCCTGGGTTTGATGGTAGTTATAGGGAGGAGAGGACTGTGGAGGTGCCTTTACACAGCAGGCACTCAGAGGTAGTTTTCCTCCTTGCTTTACTCTAGGAGTCTGACTTCTCCAATCCACAAAAGATTCCAACTCTTACCAGCTGTGTGACTTCAGAAAAGTTATTTGCCCTCTCTAGGCTTAATTTCTTCATTTGCAACATGAAGACGATAACATACCTACCACACAGGGAAGTCATTGAGAGTGCAGTGGGCTGGGTGCAGTGCCTTATGCCTGTAATCCTAACACTCTGAGAGATGGAGGCAGGAGGAGCCCTTGAGCCCAGGAGTCAGAGATCCGCCTTTACTAAAATTATACAAAATTATACAAAAAAAAAAAAACTAGCCAAGTGTTGTGGCACACACCTGAAGTCCCAGCTTCTTAGGAAGCTGAGGCAAAAGGATTGCTTGAGCCCAGGAGTTTGAAGTTGCTGTGAGCTAGGCTCACCGCATGGCCCTCTGCCCTGGGCAACAAAGTGAAATGTATATACAGGGTGGACACAAAGTTTGTGTGCAATTTACTATGTTAAACCTTTTTAAATTACACACAAACTTTTTGTCCACTCTGTATATCTAATTTTTTTTTTAAAAGGTTTATTTTTATTTTTTGAGACACAGTCTCTCTTTGTTGCCCCAACCTAGAATGCCATAGTGTGATCGCTCACATAGTGTGCTGCTCATAGCAACCTCAAACTCCTGGGCTCAGGGGATCTTCTTGCCTCAGCCTCCTGAGTAACTGGAA
This sequence comes from Loris lydekkerianus, assembly GCA_963574355.1. Taxonomy (NCBI): domain Eukaryota; kingdom Metazoa; phylum Chordata; class Mammalia; order Primates; family Lorisidae; genus Loris; species Loris lydekkerianus. The sequence goes on along the minus strand of CAUYPK010110424.1, from coordinate 45,521 downwards.
CTACAGGCACAAACCCTGGCTGTTGTTCAGAGATGGGCGTTGCTCTTGCTCAGGCTGGTCTCAAATTCCTGAGCTCAAGTAATCCACCTTCCTCAGCCTCCTAGAGTGAAAAAAAATTTTTAAAAAGAGTGCATCTGGCTCAGCACTTGTATCTCATTGGTTAGGGTGTCAAATACATACACCAAGGCTGTCCGGTTCGAACCTGGCCGGTCCTGCCAAACGACAACTACAACAATAACGACAAAAATAGCGGGGCATTGTGGCAAGTGCCTGTAGTCCCAGCTACTTAGGAGGCTGAGGCAAGAGAATTGCTTAAGCCCAAGAGTTTGAGGTTGCCATGAGCTGTGACACCACGGGACTGTACCAAGGGTGACAAAGTGAGACTCTGTCTCCAAAAAAAAAAGAACAAAAGAAAAAAGAGTGCATCTTGCATGGATACAATGGCTCACACCTGTAATGTTAGCACTCTGGGACACCGAGGCGGGTGGATTGCCTGAGCTCAGGAGTTCGAGACCAGCCTGAGCCAGAGCGACAACTTGTCCCTAAAAAAATAGCCTAGATGTTGTTGTGGGCACCAGTAGTTCCAGCTACTTGAGAGGCTGAGGCAAAAGAATCTCTTAAGCCCAAGAGTTTGAGGTTGCTGTGAGCTGTGATGCCATAGCACTCTACCAAGGGTAACAAAGTAAGATTCTGTCTCAAAAAAACCCCACATCTTTGATAGTAGAGACAAAGCAGTAAGCAAGGAGTGTGGCACATAGTGTCAGATCTGCCTTTGCCCTATAGGAGGACTTGTGGGAGAGCCAGGTCTAGGACTTTGTCTTCAAGCTGCACATCTAAGATGTTTACTCTAGCTTTGTGCTGCTGGTATGTTTATTTGGCGGGCTGGGGGTGCTACACACATATGGGCAATGTCACCTCTTAGTGCCATTACAAATGTCTAGTAAATCTCAGCCCTATTGCTGTCTCTTTGACCAGGTCACTCAGCTAGTCAGTGGCCAAGCCAGAACCACAGCCCTGGTCTTCTGACTGCCAGACCAGTGCTCTTTCTACCCACAATCTTACTCCTTCATACCCAGCCCTTCCTCTTTCTACACAAATTCCAGGAACTACTTCACAGCCCCTATTGCATCTAGGAAGGCTGAGGAGCAAGAAAGTGAGCTACTTGCGTGGCTCAGGGGCTAGGAGTACAGGGAAAACAGGTACCCTGGCCAGTGCTGTCCCACATTTTGTAAAATTCCAAAGAGGACATGGTCCTGCCGTAGGAAGCTGATCCGTAGCCTGATGGGGAGGCATGACACAAGAACAGGTATGAAAACTGTTAGAAGATCCAAGAAGCAGCCTCCAAGAGGCATGGATTTGGCAGTGGAGTAGAATCTAGAAGGCTAATCTCAGAGGTCTCCCTGGAGGAAGAGAACGACGTGGGGTCCAGTGTGAGAGACAGGACTAGACAGGTACAGAGAAGGGAGTGTGCACGGGACACACTGGCAGGGTATGGCAGGGACCAGCTGAGGTGCTGAGGGTAGACAGCAGTAAGCAAGGTGAGCCAAAGGATCCTGGATGCTCAGATAGACTCTTGGTGGTCTTCCCACGGGTCCCTCCATCCCAAAGTAGCAGAAATTGGCACCTATAGCTCAGCAGCTGGGGCACCAGCCACATACACTGGAGCTGCAGGTTTGAATCCAGCCCAGGCCTGTCAAACAACAATGACAACTATTTAAAAAAAAAAAAAAAATAGCCGGGCGTTGTGGCGGACGCCTGTAGTCCCAGCTACTTGGGAGGCTGAGGCAAGAGAATTGCTTAAGCCCAAGAGTTTGAGGTTGCTATGAGCTGTGACACCACAGCACTCTACTGAGTTGCTATGAGCTGTGATGCCACAGCACTCTACTGAGGGTGAAGAAGTGAGACTCTGTCTCAAAAAAAAGAAAGAAAGAAAGAAAAGAAAAAGAAAAACTAGCAGAGACCCTTGATTCCACCCCATCTCTTTCCTGGAGCACTAGGGGGAGGGGTAAAGGATGTCAAGGGAGTTCCCTAGCCCATTGGGGCCCAGCAGGGGCTTCCCTGCTCAAGCTCTGTCCATGAGTAAGGAGAGGGACTGTGCAGGGGATTCCCTTTATGGTTTCCCTCCTCATCTTGAGGTTCAGGGACTACCTGGCTGGAGTATCCCCCCTCCAGGTTTAAAAGCAATTCAAGGACAAAAAAACGGGGACACAAAGACAAGGTCTTCCTGGGGCTGTCCCAAAGATCGGGGGCATCTAGGGACATCACCCAGATAGGGTTTCATGCTCCAAATTACCTAAGGTTGAGGAGACCCTGCTTGGTGCTTTTCGAAGCGCATTGACATTTATTCTCTGCTTAGCATGGGAGGCCAGCAGGGCCAACAAGAAAAAGGGGCCAAAGTCACCAGACTGGAAATGGCAGAACTGGAATTAATTCAAGAGTTCCCATGAAAAACAAATACAAATCCTCTGTAAACCTATTTTTTAAATTACAACATCAAACTTGCTCGTTGTAAACAAATGCAGACGTTACAGGACCGCATGATTTGCGAAGTGAGAAGCCCGCACCACTCCCAGAGGAGCCGGAGTTTGGTAATCCTCCGGCTTCTGCCTCCAGATTTCTCTCAACTTCGCCAGAGATCGGATCTGGCCCAGCGGGCCCTCCCGGAGGGCCCGCGACGGGAACGCCGGGCCGGAAGGAACAGGGCCGGGCCCCACCGCAGCGCTGTGGCCTCGGCCGAGCCCCACACCGCGCTGCCGGGGGCGGCCGCGCTGCCCCGCGCCAGGCCTGGCTGCCCCGGGTGGGGCCCGGGGAAGCCGGTACGTCAGGCGGCCGTCCACAGGGAGCCGCGCCGGGTCCAGCCAGGATTCCATTACATCAGCCTGCGGCTCTCAGCGGAGCCCCGGCTCCGAAAACACCGCTGCAAACCATTGGCTAGCGTGCTTCCCCTCCAACCAATAGCACGAGAGTATGCAAATAAGCTATTGAGCCAAAGCTTCGTGTGATCTGGTGTATGCAAATAGACGTCATTGCGAGGAGGGTGGGTGCCCGGAGTTGAGAGGGGTAAGGCGGGACCCGAAATATGTAGAGTGCTAGTTTGGGGGATTACAATATCAAATCAGTTTTAGCCAGTTCTAAGGAGAGTGGAGTGTAATTAGGGGCGAACAGTCCTTAATTCTTGAGTTGTGTTTCAGTTAAACCCCGTTGCTTGGAGACTCGATAATCCTAAGGGCTGCAAAAACTACTTAGGTCAACTTGGAAATCAGGAGAAGGAAGAAGTAAGAAATAAAGAAGTACAGAAAACTGGAACGTACTTCAGAGAACACCTAGGCCTACCCTCTTGCTGGGGACAAGTAGAGAACAAAACAGACGTAGCCTGTACCCATATTTGCAGCACAGCAGGATAAAGTAATGTTAAATAATCTTAAAAATAGGTAATAAGTGCCATTGTATTAGTCAGAGTTCTCAGGGAGACAGAACCCAATAGGAGATAGATATGTACACATACACACAAACACACACACATGTATGTATATTAAGTAGGTCTGACAATTAAGTTCTTGAACTCAAAGAAATGCTACATAGCTCATTGTTGAGTATTACTACAGTCACCAGATGGCCAAGGTGAATGCAGTGAAATGCAGCACTTTTTCTAGGATGAGTTCAAGAATTTAATCGTCAGATGTCGGAAAGCTGAAGGCTCAGGAAAATCAGAGGTGCTGTTCCAGTCTGCGTCTGCAGGTTCAAGAACTGTTCATACTCGAGGGTAGGAAAAGATGAATGTCTCATCTCACATAGAGAGAGCAAATTCGCCCTTTGTGGGTTTGGGGTTTTTTTGTGTTTTTTTTGTTTGTTTTTTGTTTGTTTGTTTGTTTTTTTTTTGTGCAGTTTTTGCCCGGGGCCACCTCCAGTATAAGGGGCCAGCGCCCTACTCCTTTGAGCCACAGGTGCCACCCCCTGCTCTCTGCCCACACTGATTCAATGTACTGATTCCAATCCTGAGGTCTTCAAGAAACACCCTGACAGACACACATAGAAATGATAACATTTTGCCAACCATCAGGCATCCCTTAACCCAGTCAAATTGACACATAAAATTAACCATCACAACTATAAAGAGAAAAGAAATGAAATGCAGAATGTCAATGAGATATTTAAGGGGTAACTGTGATTTAGGTGGGAAGTGGATAAGAGAATGCTTCTTCAAGAAAGTGGTTTTTAGACTGAAGGGAATTAATCAGGTGAAGAGTAGGGGAAAGGGGCAAGTTCCAGGGAGGGGAAACAGTATGTGGGAAGGCCCAGAAGTAGGGAAGAGCCTGGCTCATTAGAGCAGCACCATGAGGCAGGTGCCTGAAGCCTAAAGAGAAAGGGAAAACTCCCCAGCCCAGTTATGCATGGCCTCGAGACAGGCACTGTGCTGACTACTCTCCTCACTTTGTTTCTACTTTCTTCTTTCAACACCCTCTAAGATGTGCACTATTTTAGTATCCAGTTTCCAAAAGTTAACATGCCCAGTGTCACACAGCTGAGAAGTAGCAGAGCAGGGATTTATATCCAGACCAGTGTGGCCTCAGAGTCTCTCATGTCTCCTAGAGAGGAACCAGAGGTTCAGAGAGGTAAAGTGATTTGCCCTGCATTTCATGGCTTGCCACAGAGCTGGGACCCACAGAGAGGTCTGCAGATTTTCACTCTGCACATGTCGCTGTGCTGTGAAGGGAGACAGGGATCAAGAAAGGGGAGAGGGACCAGGAGGGTAGGAAAGGAAAGGGTCCTTCTTGCCTAGAATCTAGCTTAGGGTTCACTGGGGGTGGAAACAGGTAGAAGTTGTCAAGCATCATCTCTGGGGGGTGCTGCTGGCCATCAGGCAGCTGCCGGGGAGGCTGTGGGAGGCTTGGCCCACTGGGACAGCCCGGATTAGCTGGATCTTGTGTGCCGACCCTGTTGCCAGGCGACACTGCTCCTGCTCTCACCAGCACAGCCAGCTCTAGTTACCAGTGACAACCCCTGGAGGAGAGCGCCTGGAGAGACATGAGGCAGGCAGGAGGGCACTGGAGGAGGCCAAGCCCTTCCCATGCAGGGGGTGGACACATGCATTTCACAGCCTTTGCCAGGGGTTCAGAACTTCAGAACCCGCAGGCACACAGGAGAGTTCAGGGGCCTAGGCAGGACCTGGACACAGGCAGAGTCTTCCAGAGTGTGCTGCTTAGGAGTTTGGAGGGGAGCCCTGCCCCCACTCCTGAGCACCAAGGAGAGCGGTGAAGTGTGTGCGTGCATCCATGCCATCACAGAGTGGGTTTAGGGCAGGGAAGAGGATCTGTGGTCAGGAAAGTGGAGCAACTCACACACCTTCCATTGCTCTGTTAGAAAATGGCCCACACTTCTCCAGGTGGGGACTTCCTACCTGTTAGAGGGTCCTGAAATCACAGAGTAAACAGGTCCCAAATCCTTGGGAGTGCCTATTCCACTAGAGGATTTGGGGAAGAATATTTAGGTTATTTAATTTAAAACATTAATATTTTTATAAAGAGGTTTTTTGATTTTTTGAGGAGTAGCTACCTCAAAGGCACAGAATTGGAGCAGGCAGAATTATAATTCTTAGTACACAATTGCCACATACTAGGAGAACACCTCCCACACCTACATAGTCTGCAGCAAGCTAGCCAAGGTGCTCTCTCAGGAGTAGAGGTGTGTGTGCCTGGCCCCTGGAAGGGGCATGTGGTCTGCTCTGTCCAGTGGGCAACAGGGTGTTGGGGTGCCTCTGTGTCTAGGGCCACAAGAGAAGTGACAGAGTAAAGAGTGGGCTGATGAGAATGGGAGGTGATGGGATGTAAGTGGAATACAGCTCTAGAATAAGGGTGCCTGTCTCCCACCCCAAATTCTCAGGTCCTCTTCTCTGCTTGGGAGCCCTTAGCAGAGAACCCAGGGGAGTGGGGCTCCCAGCTGGCTGCAGAGATCTCAGTGCTTGCTCTGGGCAAGAACCCGGCTCCCAGCCTCCAGAGGCTGCCAGTGGCCCAGTGTGGCTGTGAGGCTTGTGAGAGGGACCACCCCGCAGGAGCTCACACCATAAATGTCCAGATACAGAATCACTTTGGAACTGTCCTCTACAGGCCAGCCAGGGCCACTCCCAGGGAGAGCTGGGTAACCTGAGTTGCTGGCAGGCCCTCAGGTCACTTCAGGAGCACAGGGTGATCAGCTGATGCTCTGTGACCATCCATCATGCCTCCCAGCCCAGCCAGACACAGCCACGGCTATTTCCAGTCCTGGGTATGGAGCAGCTTATGTAACAGGCCACAGGCCAGAGCTCGGCTGAGGGCACCTGTGGCCGAGGTGGAGCTCCTGCTTCCCACTGTCAGGTCAGCCCCTCAGAGCCCCTGCTGTACCCATGGAGACCTGGGGAGAGCCCTGAGTCCTGGGTGGGATCACTGTGGACAGCACCAGTGCCTGTCAGCACACTTTTCACTTCCTGGCCCAGAAGATGGCCTGGTCCCCATCCTTCCATGAAGCTGAGGCCTCTTAACATCTTCTCCCTCACCCCCTCAGCCTTGCCCAGCCTCTGTGCTCTCTCCCTCCCCTCCACCCTTGGAAGAAGAAGTAAATGTACCTGCTGCTGCCCCCTTCATGGAACACGGTGCCCCTCTCAGCAGCCTCTTATCCACTCTTGCCAGCACTGGGAAGGATAGGTTGGTGGATAGTTAGGCTTGGCTCAAGTACACTTATTCACAGAGTGGGTTTAGGTGTGCTTTGGAAGTTTGCTGAGTCTCAGTTTCCCGTCTGGGAAATGGAATGAGAATATCTCTTTTGTGGTGTCATTGTAACCAGGAGGGCTTAAGAATACACTCCAGGAGGTAAATGGCTCAGATCTGAACCCAGCCCTGTCTGTATGGCCTTAGGCAGTTACTGAAGCACTCTGTGCCTCAGTTTCCACATGTATAGAAAGAGGACAGCGATATCACCTGCCTCCCTGGGTGGGTATGAGTACTCAGTGAGGTTTCATGCATAAAACATTTAAACAGTTCCTGGCACAAGGTCAGCGCCATGTAAATGTTGGCTATAATTAGACAATGTTTGGAGATCACTTTCCTCAGCCTTGGCTTCTAATAAGCTCTTGATGAAAGATAGTTGTTATTTTTAACTTCTTCCTTCTCCTTCACAATCTTAATCTCCTTTATAAACCCATCTTCATTTAGCCTTGTAATTCCCTTTAAGTATCCTCTAATCTCTCCTCTTTCATTGCCAATCTGCTGCCACTACCAATAATGTTGTATATAAATTATATTTGTCCCATGTTTATATTCACAAAACATTTCCCATGCACTCCTGTCTGGACTTCACATCAAACTCGTGAGTAAGCAGTGCAGTCCATGTCATTGCCCTCAATTTGAGAGCCCAGGACAGGGTGTGACCTGTTCAGAAGCATCAGCTGCTAAGGGTTGTGTGCAAGCCACCAGTTAGGGTGTTCCAACCTTGGGCATCAGAGCACACCGGATGATGCAGCCAGGGCATGCTAACTCTGCGCTGCTACGGGCAGATTAGCGCAGGGGGCCCTCCTGCTTCCGGTCCTAGCCGTTGGAGTGCCCATAGAATGGGAGGAGAGAGTCCTGTGGACTTTATAAATACCTTACGTCCTAGGATCAGCCACAGGAGCGCCCAAAGTTTTGTGCAGTGGTGTCCTCTACTGGACATAATCGGCATTGCAGCCTCTTATAAAAGAGAAAGGGGCGTGGGAGACTCCATATATACACAAAAATCTATCCAGGGCCTACTATGAGACCATGTCCTCCCACTCCTTTCTGACCACTATGGCTCATGGAGAAGGCAGAGTACTGCGCAGGCTCTCCCACAGCCTTTGAAGCAGGCGCTCCTGGTTACCACCATTTTGCAGTTGAGGAGACTGAGGCAGAGAAAGAGAGTATGTGGTTTGCTCAAGAACAGAAATATAAAGTTACAGTATAGAGACTTGAATTCAGATTTCTCTGACTCTAGAATCCAGGATTTTAACTATAAGCTATGCACTTGGGGAGAAAAAATAATAATAAAAGCAGGACCCAAAGCCACACGTAAAAGATAGCCACGATTATATTAGAAACGTATGTGTATTCAGGAAAAAGCCTAATACACCACTCCTAGTGGTCTCTAGGGGGTGAATTATGCTTCTCTCCTTTCACTGTGGGGCCTGGGAGGGGAGAAAGATGAACCCTTCTCCCACCTTGCCCCTAGGCAGGAGAGAACGCCCTTGGTGTTGATAACAAACACATTTCATTTCTTCACGACTGTGCAGAACTTCAAGCCTTTGTATAGCTGGGGCCAGGACCAACATCTACATATTCCATGTCCTCACCTCAAGGAAAGGAAGGGGATGACGAAGAGATCAAGGGAGGAGTGAGACCAGGAGGCCAGGGGCCCGGACGGCGAGGTGTGGCAGTTCGCTAATCTGTCCGGCAGAGGGCGACGCCACTCCGCAAGTCCGCAAGCCTGCCTGGGCCACGCCCCCTGCCGGGACCCTCCCAGCGGGGGAGTGGAGAGACTCAGGGAGTAGGAAGCAGCGCCGCGAGGCTGCGGTTTGAGAGACTGGGGACAGGGGGAAAGTGAAGGGCCGGGCCCAGAAAAGAAGCGGGGAGCCACAGAGGAAGGTGTTGGCGTCCGGGACCGGGTCTGGAGAGCGGGGGCGCCGCGCGTCTGCGGTCGGGCGCGCTAGCCGAAGGAGGGAGCGAGGTGGGCGTGTGCGGGGGGCGCGGTGCACAGCGTCTCTGGGACTTCCTGAGGCGGCGGGATTTGCTGCTCCGGGGAGGCGGTTACTCACTCTGGCACTGCCACCTGCTTCCCTCCCAGCTCCCAGGAAAACACAACCCGAGTCCTCATCTCCGCTCCGGCTCAGCTCATGGCGGCTGCGTCCCTAGGCTGGAGCCTGCCTCTGCAGTTCAGCCCTCAGCCCCTCAACCTCAGGGTGGTGGGGAGGATGGTGCCCAGCTGACTGCATTAGCGTGACATTTCTTACCCCCACACCACTTCAACCAAGTCCACAACTTGAAGGTCAGCCTTGCAGCCTTTTCGGCCACGCGCGGAGCTCCAATCCCCAGCGCCACCACCAGTCTGATCTCTCCATGCTGACCCACAACTACTGGTCTCGATCCGAGTCCCTGAGCCCTGACCGTGTAATTCAGCCCCTCTGCCCTACCCTCAGCCCCTGCACCGACTAGCCCCAGGTCAGCCCCAGGTCGGGGATCCTGTGTAGGGTCCCACCCCCCCCTCCAACCAAAGTGGAGACACCCATGAATCCATCTGCTGGGTCGTTCTACAGTAGCTCCTGGTTTGTAGGGAAGATGGCTATCATTCATACCAAAGCTTATGCCTTGAAGGAGAAAGTGGTTCTGGACTAGAGGGAGGCACAGGTCCTCAGCTCCCCCAGGAGAAACCACCTCAGGAGATGGGAGGCCAAATTCTGTCAGTATTTTCAGTTCCAAGGTTTTGTGTGGGAGGGAGCTGAGGTCTCTAGAATCATCGTTCAGCTTCCTTTCAATAAACCCTTTTGGAGCAACTCGGGTGCTTTTGAAAATACCAATGCCCCTGCCCACCCCAGAACTCCTGGATCAGAATCCTGAGGGTGGGGCTTGGTCCCTACTCCGTGTTAAACCTCCAGTCGCTGCTGTAGTTGGAAAACAATTGTCTTGCTTATGTTCTGCCAGAGACCACCTTCCTCAGAGAGAGAGCACATCTAGATCCCCACTTTCCATCCAGTGAGATTTGGAGGGCTCCTAAGGACGGTGCTACATGTCGGGGGGCTTGGACAGTCTGTCACTCTGGGGCTGCTGAACAGACCAGACCAGATGTGAGGAAGGCTGTTAAATAATGTTGTAGGCTGGCCATGGGGAAAAAGACAAAGGGGCAGTATTGGCATGGTTTTTACTTTTTGCATAAATTTGTGCGTTTTCTTCTGAAAGGCCAAACTCCAGAAAGGGAAATTACCAAGGTTTAAGAGATCTCCTTTACACAAAAATTCTTCTGCTAGGCAACCTGGTGGTCTCCCTGCTCCTGGGAGGTCACCGTATTGAGAACACTCAAAACCCCATCTCTTAAATAAATAAGTAAATAAATAAATAAATAAATTCTGTGTCTTGCAGTTTAGCAAGTTTGCTTCTTCCTGCCCCTCCTCTAGCTTTCAGACAACAGGGCAGAGGAGGTATGTTGGTTGAAATCAGTTAAGTTGGATGTTCCGAACTCTGTTATTCATTCCTTCATACATGCCGGTCTTGGTGAAATCCATGCTGCCGGAATACGCACCCAGTGCCAACCACAGGTCAGGACACAGAAGCGGATGGGATAGGGCTCGTGCCTTTCAGCGCCCACCGTGGGGGATGAGCAGAGGCAATGGGGAGCAGATAGGATGGAAGGGCGTCAGAGCACTTCACAGAAAAGGTTGTGGCGTTTAGAGGCTCCACTTTGTAAGAGCGTGGAGCAAGGCTAAGAAAGGGCTGAAGTGGCTGCAAGGAGGGCGAGAGGGGAAGACATTCACACATTGGCTGATGCGAGAACCCCGCTCCTGCCCTCTCTTCTCGAGGTTCAGAGAGGTGCAGTGCTCGTGGTCACCACCAGGGGTCAGCGCACTGCCCTACTCCTCAGAGCTACGTCGCTGGGTTATTGTACTCTACCCAAGAGCCCTCCGTGGTCTCTCTGCTCTGGCTGCAGCCTCGTGTTCCTTTCTCTCTCACGTCCCTGAGCCTATCACCCCCTCCTTAAGGTCATTTCATCCGTCAATGCAGAACCAGGAAACATCCCAACCAGACAACCTGACGTCTTTCTTGACCTGGGGAATCCCACAGCCTCCCTCATTTCCCCAGCTTCGTGGGTGTCTGGCTGGAGGGCAGAAAGTGCCGCCTGCTGCCTCACCTCTTCTTCTGCCAGAAGTTCCAGCTCTCTGGTTTGGTCTCTAGGGTATATGGGAGTGTCCATGGGTTCACTCCTTCAAACAGGTTTTCTCACATGTGCCAGTAAAGCTCTCTAAGACCAAGCCCCTACTGTGGCCCAAACCAAATCCCACGAGCCTTCCCCTCTCCCCCACTCTGAGGGATGTTCTCTCTGCACTCCAGGACAGCACCCACACCCACTGACCTCTGATCTCTCTGCATCATCCCCTCCTCACTTTGCTCTCTGGCAGAACTCTGATGCTGCTCTTTCACATAACCCCCCTCCCCAGGCTCCCACCTCTTCTCCCACAGGTGAGTCCTGCAGCCTTGCAGACTCAATGGATTCCTCTCCAACTCTTTGACCTTGTCCTCACACCCATTCCTCTTTCCTCTGGTCTATGGGGACCTCAGACCAGAACCCCATCTGTGGGGCCATGTTCTTATCCCACTATGCACAAGACCTGGAGTGGAGTCTATTCTCCTCCCCTGGAATTGTTGGGGACCCCTTCTGTTCTGGGCTGGAGGGAGGAACCCCTCAAAGTCCCCTGAGGCTTTGAGGGGAGCAGCAGGCTGGTGGGAGGCAACAGAGGGGAGGCAGGGTAGAGGGAATACCGACCACACAATATTCTGAGTCCCTGCTCCTCTTCCCATCCACCCCCACCCCCTCCGCCAAACACGATCCCTGGGTTAATTTTTAGCATCGCAGCTCGCACATTAGTCACTCCCTGTCACCCACCTACACGGCAGGAGGCTGCTGTGCTGGTGCCGTCATCTCATCAGCTGAGAGGTGGGATCTAGCCCCACCCTGGGTAACCCTCCCCCTGGGTGCACCAGGCCAGCCAGGAGCCCCCATTGAGGAAGCATTGACATCACCCCCAAGATGATGGGAGAAGGTTTGGAAATCTACTCTGAGAAGAAAAATTCAGGAAAACCCCACCCCCACCCAGTAAGGTGGTAGTCTATGCCCAGGCAGTTGGTCTCCTGGCAGCCCTGGTCTCTGAGAACAAAGGTGTGAGGGTCCCTCCTCCAGACCTGAGCCCCTGGGAGCTGATGTTTGTCATCACTGCATAGCAGCTGTTCAAACAGGGAGCTCAGGGAAGCTCCATTTTCTTTATCAAATATCCTCCCTTCCCAGGACTGGGGAGGGCAGGGCAGCCAGGTGCAGGTGCCCTGGAGCCACCACCTAGTCCCAAAGGGATTTTGTGAGAAGGGCCCACAGCAGAGGAGGGGCTGAGGTGGAAGGTGGCAGTTACTCCTATGTGGGTGGCCCCAAGGAGGCATAGCTCATTCAGCATGTATTCCTCCGGCTGCCAGTCTCCGTATTATGCCCTGAGGTGCAGCTTTAAAGAAGGCTGGGAGGTTGGTTCCTGTCCTCACAAAGGCAGGATATAGAATCAAGAGTTGCCAGCATAATTATCAATTGGAAGATGTCAAAAAGAAAAAAATAGCGATCTCTAGGTAAAGAATAATGGGGACAGAGAACTACTCCAGATCAGATCAGGGGAAGCTCTCTGAGGTGATATTTAAGCTGTGATGAGGGAGTAATCAGTCTTGCAGAATATTCCAGGCAAAGAGAAGAGCATGTCAAAGGCCAGAGGCAGGAAGGGGCTTGGCTTAATAGGAACAGAAAGAATAGTATGGTTTAGATATAAGTGACATGGAAAGAGAAACAACTTGAAATTGCAGAGACAGGGACCAGATCCCAGAAGGTCTCATGAGGGCATTCCAACATAGTTGTAGAGGCTAGGTACTGCACAAAGGCTCCCAGGTGCTAAATTGTTGGGCCTTTGTGTCTGCCATCAACTCAAGAGAAAGGGATGCCTTTTTGTGATTTGTCTGTCCTGAGAGACAACGTGTTAAGGACAGGCCCATAGTGAAGAATTTGAACTTTATTCTTTTATCCCAGGAGAAACCATAAGGAGTTTAAGCAGAGGAAGGTTGTGATCAATTTTTCTTTTTGAAAGCTCTGCTCTGACTTCTGTGTAGAAAAGGGATGGTCTGGGGGAAAGAGAGGAAATAGGGAATCCACCCAGGAGGCAAGTACAGTTGTACAGGAAGGATGGAGGTGGAGAGGTGGCATATCTGGGAGAGGGTCCACTTAGACTTCTCTTAAGCCACCCAGTATATGCAGGTAGAGCACTAGAACATGAGTCTCAATTCCAGGGCCACCTATCCCAGTAGCTTGCTGTATGACCCCAGATAGAGCACACGCCCGAGGTCACCTCAAAGAAAGTGGTGACCACGTCTTGGAGATGCCTTGGCACACACTCTACAGAGCGTCTACTACATGCTAGTATCAGGCAAGAAGGAAGCAGTGGCTAAGCAAAAAAGGTCCCTGTGTCCTGCTGCAAGGAGCATGCATCCTCAAGGGTGGGGAGAGCAGGCAAAAATCAGGACCCATAGAAGTCAAGACAATTTCAGATGGTGATGTGTACTATAATGGAACTATAACAGGGATCTGTCACAGAGGGTATGACTGTTTTCAACTGGGTAGGAAGGCCTTTGGGAGGCAGAGCTGAGGACAGAAGGAGCTGCCGGAGGGAAGAGCAAGTGCAGGGGGTGGGGGGTTTGCCAGGTATAGCAGCAGCTGCAGCCAAGGGCAAGGAGGCCCCAGCAGGGGTCAGACACAAGTGCACTGGAATTAGATCTCATTCTAGGAGTACTGGAAACTGCTGAGTTATAGAATAGAGCAGTGGAGTAAGCAGTGATGGGAGCCTGTCACAAGTAGAATGGATGATAGCTAAGGTTGTCAGTAGATCTGTCTTCTGCCCCTCAGGGGAGACATCAGATTGAGAACAAAGGGATATCAGGCATACTTATTTCCACAGGGATAGTAAGGACTTTAGACAGGCCTTGGCCACCACCTGCTATAGGTATCTGGGGAAGGAAGCTCAAGGCATATTTAAACAAGAGGCCCAAGTTCTGAGAAGGGGTGTGGCGCCTCTAGTTCAGGCCCATGCATGTCAGTTGAAACCTCCCAGACTATTTCCCTGACTTTAGGCTGCAAGAAAATGAGATGAAAAACATAGTATGTGAGTGTGTGTTTGGGGGTTGGGGGATACGTGGCGGAGCCAGAGCTTGCCTGAGCCCAATCCTCCCCCGGTAGTCACCACGCTGACACAGATGCAAAATACCGTCAATTTTATACACTTTGTGGTTCAGAAGCAACAATATGCAAAATGGTGGAACAGTCTGTGCTGCCCCAACCCCACCTGAATATGCTGGCTCCTGTTCCCCAAGGGGCACAGAACTCAAGCGCCCCATCCCAGGACCCCATTAGTTTTATAGGCCCCTAGGAGGGGCCAAGCCCTTAGGGGCCACAGCTAGGAGGGAGAGGGCCAGCACCTCCGCCCCTGGGCCCGCTGGTCCACTGGGGCTGTGTGTGTGGAGGGTGGGGAATGACCCACCATCGGCCATTTCTCCACAAGGCTAAGGGCAGGGGGAGCAGGTAAAGCTGAGGAGAGGGCTTCATGGGACAGGGTCCCCCACTCCAGGGTGGGGGACTGTTCCTGGACACCCACAAGGCACTACTGACCCAGACTGTACAATAGCACACCCTATCTTTGGCCCCCAAACCTCTCCCAACCCTAAATTTCTCCTTCTGCCCCGGCTCCCACTATGGTTTAGGGGAGGAAAAGAGAAGGGGTCTGGGGCCCCCATTCCCTCAGTGAGACAAACCAGGAACCACTCAAGCCCACCAGGGCTCACTAGGACCCTCTCCCGCTGCTCTGGGCTCCTGGGGTCCTCCTGGCCCAGCACCCCCGCTTTGCACTGGCTGTTACTTAGAATAAATAAATAAATACCTCCCCTGCCCACCCTGGCCCTACAGCTGGCTCTCCTCCTCCTCTAGGGAGCGATTGAGTCCAGGGATGAACTTGAGCAGCCGACGGCGGAAGCTGCGATACTTGGTTTTGCGCAGGCCACACAGGGCCTGCTCCCGGGCCTCAGTCCAGAGGGTGCCTCCGCCGCCCCCGGGGCCTGCGCAGCGCACACTGGCACTGCGGCTCAGCGTGGCCCGCGACCCAGGGCACAACCCGGGGTCCGGGGCCAGGGCAGTGCCCCCCAAGGTGCGGGTCGGAGGCGGCGGGGGTGGCAGAGCCGGTGGCTCAGAGTCCCCAAAGAAGCACGTGTGGTAGACAGCGTCGTCGGTGACATCACCCCCAGCCCGCCGGCCGCCCCCACGGGGGCCCCCAGGCACAGCGAGCAGAGGCCCGAATGGCAGTGAGCCGGGGAGCAGGCCCGCACCATAGAGGCAGGAGCGCACAGACTCCAGGGTGTCATAGATGCTGGGATCCTTCACCACGAGGCCTGAGGGGCAGAAAGTGTGCAGGGAGAGCCGTCAGGCCCAGGGCAGAAGTGGCCTCCACAAAGGCATGAGTGCAGGATCCAAGTGCCTTCCCAGCAACCCTCTGTGTCCCTGACAAGTAGCAAACCTGAGCCCCTACCCCCTGGTCTGCAAAACAGGAATTACACCTAAGAACCTTAGGAGGAGACTAGTTAAGACACAAGGGGCTCAGAAAGGATGGAAACAAGTTCCTGAGCCTCGTGTTCCCATCTGTAAAATGGAGCTGATACTACCTGGTATCTAGATGAGTGTATTTAGGGCTTACTGGCAGAGGGCTACTGTAAGCATAACTAACAATGTGTGTGCAGCAGCCCAGGACAGGACTGTATCCAGAGTAGTAGCTCAACAAACCTTTCTTCACTTTGGAGAAGGGACTAACCCACTAGCTCTGAGGGGGAAGCACAGGTAGGGGAGCATATGGCCAGTGGCACCCCCAGTCTACTCACCATGCACCAGCCGCTGCTCCTGCACCATTAGGGACCTGTATTCTCCCCACTTCTCATACAGGGTTTGCTGCAAGAGACAGCCACACCCCACCGTCAGGAGCTACCAAGAGGCTAGCAGGATGTGGTCAGAGTGAGGGATCAGGGAAGAGGCAGAAGAAACCTTAAGGTTGAAGAAGGCACAGGTACAAATGGTCTCCTAAAAAAGAGTAAGACCTGATGGGCAGCGGCTTGGGAAGAGGAGTGGGGAGGCAGGACGTCCTGGGCCCCCTTACCTTCAGGTACTGCAGACGAGCCTCCAGTTCTGCCTTCCGAATTGATGTCCCATACAGAGTTTCTAGTCTGAGGAGGTTGGAGAATCAAAGGTTGAGAGAGCTCACAGGCTGAGGAAACACCAAGAGGCTGAGCTCAGGTACCACAGCACCTAGATGTACCTGAGAACGTTGCCAGATGCCTTAATGATGTCAACAATCTCTCGATGTCGGATGCCTTCCACATTCAGGCCATTGACACTGGCGATTGTGTCCCCTGGCAGGCAGAGAGGGGTTCAGCATCTGCTGTATGGTGCATGATGGAAGAACCCCAGCCCCCTCCCTAAGCCAGAAAGGAGAAGGGTAGCAAGCCCCATGAATACTCCCTGACTCCTCAGGTTCTGGGGAGATCTCCTCTGAGATCCCTCTTGCCCCATCCAGACACAAACCCATGCTCAAAACTACACCACTCTTCCCTGCCTGCAGTGACTACCAGCTTGTCCTGGGCTAGCACCTCCGCAGAGAGGCCAGGGCCCTCATCCACCCATACCCAGACGTTAACCTCATGAAGCTGTCTTCAAAGGTTGTACACTCCCAGGCTGTGCTGCCCCCAGAGTTGATTATTTCTGTCTAGCCCATACCTGTCATGAGACTCAGTCAAGACAGAAAGGGGGTGAGCAGCATCTGTCCGGGAACCAAACCTGGGCTCAGGCATGAGGCCTCAGCTTCTGATTCCCTGTGCCACTGACTTCAAGCAGGGCATGCCACTGTCTCAGAGGGCTCCTTTCCCATTTATGAAAGGTGGCATGGATCCCTGCAGTGGCTACCTCAGGGTCAACAGAGAGAGAGAGCACGAAACTCTTTGCAAAGTTGCGATATACCTCTTGACTACTGCTATGGCTTGAATATGTCTGTCCCCACCAAAACTCAAGTTGAGGCTTCATCCCTAGAGTAACCATGTTGAAAGGTGGTAGGACCTTTGAGAGGCATTTGGGTCCTAACTGATTTTCCCTCAGGATTAATGCTGCTTGCTAGGAATGAGTCCTCACTCTGCCAGAATGATTAGATACCTTAAGAGCAGGTCATTATAAAGTGATGTCACTGTTCTGTTTTGCCTCTTTAGCGTTTACTTGCCATTCTTGCGGGTGCTCCTTGCCATGAGATGCTGCCCAATCTTAATTTCCCATTCTCCAGAACTGTGAACTAAATAAACTTCTTTCCTTTATAAATTACCCAGAAAATGAAGTAAGACAGCTACCTGGTAAGGCTGTCTGGTAAGTGGGCAAGGGTCTAAAGGTTTAGGAGCAAAAATTGTGATAGAATCGAGGGGACAGCAATGATTCATGCAGCATCCCTTCCTCTTCCTGTAACCTAGAGACTCTAGATTTGCTCGATCCTAGAGCTGAGGCATCACTTCCTTATAAGTAGTAACATAGGTTCCCCATAGTAGGGCCAAGTGGAAGGCTGCATAGGCCTGACACTTAGAATCAAACAGATCTAGGGGAATGTGGCTTCTTTCCCAGCTCCTGAGTAGGCTGATGGCCAGATTGCCAAGAGGGAGCAAAACAGTAGCACAGCAACATCCTCTGCTTGCCAGGCCCCAATGCTGTGTCCAGGGAAACCCGCATATGTTATTACCCCCATTATGCAGATGGGGCTGTGGAGGATCACACAGTAAATGGTAAAGTTACTGGATCCAAAGCCTGGCTTCTATCTATTCTTCCTTCTGGACTTCTCAAAGTAAGAGGAGGAAGGGGAATTGATTGCAGGAGAGATTTTTCACTCCTTCTGCATGGGGGTAAGGTCATAGCCATTTCCCAGACCCCTGTGTTCTAGGCGCAGGCCCCACCTGGTGTAAGCCCTGCCAGCTGGGCAGGGCTGGACTCGTGAACCCGGCAGACAAAGGTTACCATCTCCACGCGCTGCTCTTCCCGGTGGTGAAGGCCATAAGTCTGTAACAGACAAGGACACCTTCAGCCTGGGAGCAGGATGGATGTATCCATCCTCAGACTGGCCTTCCAACCCCTCATCCCTCTGGGCTCAGCTTCTCCCACCTGAATCTCAAAGCCGAAGGTCTGGTTATCCTCCTTCTCCAAGGTCAGCACTTTCCTGCAGGAGACACAGGATCAAGACTATCAGGGCTGAAAGGAGTGTGAAATTCTTATGGTTTGGGCCTACCAGGAGGTCAGGGTCTAGTCTAAACCATTCCAGCAGGACTCATGGTTTCCAGTGACAACTCACTCTCATCACAGATTATAGAAATGTCTTTCCCATACCCAACTGCAGTTGCCCTCACGGAGCTGTACGGAATCAGCCCAGCCTCTGCTGCGGGAGGAAGGCCCAGGGCCTGGCTGGCCCCCAGAGGAGATGGACTGAATCTTTCAGCAACACCAGCCCCAGAGTACCACTTACTGGCTAGCTGAGGCCCCAAATTCAGCCTCCTCTGCTCTACAGCACTGGGGAAAGGACTGATCCCTCCCCCAGAGGCCAGTCACGAGGCTCAACCAGACCACAGCTGCTCCTCCCAGTTGCGGTAGGGCCAGCCCACCAGATGTGAGGCTGGGGGGAGGGGAGGGGAGACTCCAGGCCGCCCCTTCCCGCACTGAAGGCCTGCCCACTGGATACAATGGTCTGGAGC
Organism: Loris lydekkerianus; assembly: GCA_963574355.1. NCBI lineage: Eukaryota > Metazoa > Chordata > Mammalia > Primates > Lorisidae > Loris > Loris lydekkerianus. The sequence goes on along the minus strand of CAUYPK010110424.1, from coordinate 26,946 downwards.
CGCTCCAGACCCTGGCCTGCTGGGGGAGCCCAGAGTTTCCTCTGCCCACTCCCACCCCCTTCCTTCCCGCCCAGCCAGAGTCAGAGCTAAAGCAGTCTCCAAAGGCCCCTTCAAGTCTCATAGCCTGAGACAGGCCCAGGAGACCAGGCGCCTCAGCTCCCACCCTGACCCAGATATTCCCCCCAGATGCTGAGCAGCACCTCCCAGCTCCAACCTGAGTTCCTCTGCTCTCACTTTGAACAGCAGGCCTTTCCCCCTCTGTAGCACTGGAAAGGGGAGCAGGGTGACCGGGAGTAACACATCTAACCGGGTGTTCTTGGGTTCAGCAAAGGGCCAGATAAATATTTTAGGCTTTCTTTGTAGGCCCCATATAACTGCTGTCATATGCTGCTTTTGTTTTTATTTTTTGCAAGCCCTTTTAAAAACATAGAAATGATTATTAGCTCGAGGGCCAAACAGGCCAATCTGGCCAGCTGGCGTGGTTTGCTGATCCATTTCAGAGGAAGCCAAGCCTAAATCAGGGAGAGATATGGGTGGAGAAGGGCAATTGTGGGGTCCCAGGTCATGGAGTCAGCACCTACTTCTTCCCACATTTTCACTCCCTCCTGAGAGGGCTGCCATGGGGTGGGGAGGGGCACAGAATGGGACTGAGATTTTGGAGGCAGGGGCAGCCAGATCTAAGCAACTGGACATAGCTTGGTGAGAGACTGGGCCAAGGGCCTTGCAGGAGAGTCCAGAGGCCTGGTTGGGACAGCTCCACAAACTTTGCCTACTTCCCCCACCCCCCAGTTCTGATGATCCAGATCTCCCCAGGGAGGGGTAACTAGCAGGGGCTGGGGGTGGGATGAGGAGCACCTAATGACTCAAAAGTCCCCACCTCCTTTTTCTGCCACCTCTTCACACAGCCCACACCCCCACCTGCCCCTCTTTCTCAGCAGGGGAACCATGCTTAAAAGGTAAAGAATGACTCCCACTACATCCAGCAGGGCCGAGATGCTGTCTGCTCCCCCCACCCTAGCACCTCACCCTTTTAGACCCTTTTGGCAGGGGCTGGGTGGAGGTGACTCACCGCTGCTGTTCAGGACTCTGGCTGAGACTCTTCCAGCGGAATCCTGAGCCCTGGGATGGAAAACAGAGGAGAAAGAGCAAGTGAGAGGGAGTCTGTCCTTGAGCAAATGCTGAGCCCTGTTATAGGAGGTCCCACCCCTGGACTCCAGCTCTGGGCACAGCACCCACTTCCTGTTGCCTGTCTGTCCCTTCCCAACACTACACCTGCTTAGATGCCAATTGCTACTATTTGTATCACTCCTTAGCTTTCTCTCCAGGCTATAATCCCACACCTGGGACTATAGGGTCACTACCATCCTCTTGGGTTTCAGATGCACAGATCTCTAAGCCTCCTGCAGGGGTAGGAGTGGGGGTTATTATTCTTGAATGATCTCCACCCCATTGCCCATGTCTGTAGGGGCTCAGGCCTTCCAGACTCTGAAACTTGGGGCAGGAGCTCTTTCCCAGTGGGATTCAAAGAAGGGCAGGTATCCAAATCCCTGGGCTCACCTGTCAAGGTATTCTAGGGGCCCTCTGATAGTTGGGTATCTCCATCTAATTTCTCAGCCAAAGACAGAGTGTTTGGGGTCAAGGGACTGGCAATCCCAGCCAGAATATATAAGAGGAGGAAACAGGAAATATATAAAGCACAGGCTATTCAGGAAGCAGCAATAGATCCCAGCTCCAGGTGACCAGCTGTGCCTAGCTACTCAGTCTCTCCACGTTGCCATACTTTTTGTTGCTTTCCAGGACTAAAAAGTCTTTGAAGTCAACTTGACAATAAGTCTCACTAAACTTTAAGGACAGAGTTTGGAAGTTCTTTTTGTGGGGCAAAGTGGCAGAGCTGAAGATTCCTGTCTCTTCAGGGACATTGATAAACTAGTCTCTTTCCCTTTCTAAATTTTTGGTCCTTGGAGAAAGCCCAGTCCCAGAGCAGCCTTATTCCCTCAAAAGCCAAACAGCCCAGGACCTTTCAGGTCCGTGCCTTTGTTAATCCTCCCCCCAGGCTGCCTGAGGCATGAAGAAGGAGGCCCTCTTTTTCCAGAACCAAAGATTAGTCTCAAGGGAGGGGACAGTTCCCAAATGGGTCAAGGAGGACGGAATGAGCAGCACAGAGAGACCCCTTTGTCTTTCAACCCGATTTTCATAAAATGCAAATTCTCAACAAGCTGTTCATTGTGTGGGGGGGGGAGCTGGGGGCCAGGGTCGAAGGAGGAAGGCTGAGTGGGGAAAGGCCACAAAACCCCTCTCCTTAACCTGGGTCTGAAGTCACTTCTCAATGCTCAGGTCCCCGAACCAGAGGAAGAACCCGGAGGAGGGGGAGACTCAGGGTCGGGCGCGGCCCGTATCCTTCCTGCCCCGTGGGCGCCTTGCGACCCCTCCCACCGTGTCCGGTTCCGGCTAAAGTTCTAGGACCTCTGACCCTCGCACCCCGCACATCAGGGGCAAGGCAGCCAGCCCCACACCAGGAATCCGGGTGTCCGCTCGAAGGGTGTGCTCTCCGGAGTCAGTGGTGCCCCACGCACCCCTCGTAAGAACGCACGCGGCGCGGCCGCTGGCCTTCCCTGCCCACCCAGGGCTCTGAGATCCTCAAGCAGTCCAGGGCGAGCGGCGGGGCCGCATCCCTAGCCTTCCCAGTTCCAACTGGAAAAGCCCGGGAGAGGGAGAAGAGGGAGTCCTGGGGACTTCCAGACACCTGGGCACCGAGAGGTGGGGCATGGGAGCAGAAAGGTAAAGTGGGTGCTGGGGATATGTCCAGGAAGGAGAGAGGGAGCCAGACGGGGCGGCGACGCGTGGGGAGTGGAGTTGAGAGCCGCCTATGGAGGGGGGGGAGGCGGCCTGAAGGCGAGAGCCGCAGCCTGCGGAACAGCGGGGGCTGCCAGCAGGGACGCTCGCTCCTTCTCAGGAAGGGCCGAGGGAAGTCTATAGGGGCTAGTGGCCCGGCTGGGAAAGAAGGTGGGAGACCCAGTGGACCCCGAGAATACTGTGAGGTCAGCAGGCACTGATCGGGGATGAGGGGGGTTGAGCAGGTCCGGAGGAAGGGACTCTGGGGGACATTGGAGCTGAATGAGGGTGGGGGACTCACCTTTCGGCGGGGCAGGGTGCCCCCGGACACCGCAAGCGCGCGATACAGCTCTGCAGGATGATATTCCTCCAGCGCAGCATATAGCTCATCCCCGGGGGGCCCAGAGGTGGCGGCTCCAGCAGGGGAGCCCGAAGCCCGGGTCGGGGCAGGAGCGACTTCCGAGTCGGGAGCCCGGGTGGCGGGGTCCGGGGCGGCTGCCACCTCCTCTTTCTGCTGCAGCTTCCTGAGTCGGCGGAGGGTCATGGCTCCAGCGCCGGGCGCCCCTCAGTGGCGGCGTTAGATCCGCTTCGCGGGGCTGGCGGCGGCTCGGGGATGCCAGCCGGGCTGGCGGTGGGTGTCCTCCCTTTATAGGCTCCAGTAACCCCCGGCCGGGCGCGGCCTCCGGTGGCCTCGCCCCCAGCGGACAGGCCCCGCCCCGTGGGCGGTGACTGCCCTAGAGCCCCGCCCACAGAGCTCGACGGGCCGCGGGGCTGGGGAAAGTCACCGTGGGGGCAGGAGGGAGAGGGCATCCCAGGGCGGGGCCGGGAGTCTACACGCAGAGATGATCTGAAAGGGGGCATTGAGTGTGATGTCGATTCATGGTGGAGGGGGACACGGTAAGGTGTCACTGTAAGGAAGCTGGAGGTCCAGGGCAAGCTTCCAGGAGATCCAGGGGGCTGCGGGAAACTCTAGGCCAGGGAGAGAGGCAGGGCCTGTTCAGGAAGCGGTGAGGTCCCTGAAGGATGATGCAGGAGATGCCGCTGAACTGCCTGCGCAAGAGTGAGAGGGCCCAGGGTTTCCCCCTTTACACAGCCGTCCCGGAAGAGCAGAAAGGGGCTACCTCCCCTTCCCACGTCAAGGGGAAAGGGAAGAGGTGGAAACCGTGAAAGCAGTAGGCTTAATTCTGGCCTGTCCCCTCCGAGGGTCTGTAGTGATGCCTGCTAGATACACCTTTACTCTGCTCCTGAGGTGGGGCTCAGATCCCCTTTCCCAACAGAGCCTTACTATGGAGTTGACTCGTGAGTTGGGGATGAGCCCAGGCTGAGGGGGTGCTCAGGCGGTCTTCAGCCATTCTCTGACCCTGTCTTACAGACCATCCCCCCCATTATGTTTGTTACCATGACTGCCAGCCTGTAGGAGAGGCGGGCGGGGATGGTCCAGCCGAGTCTCTGTCGTCAGTGAAGCCCGAATAAGAAGTGAGAGGAGGAAGTGGAAGGCGGCGTCTGGTCTAAAGAGCGGCTAGCCACCACAGGACATCAGCACCACCAGCTGGGGCTCGGTGTCTGGACATCAGCCACTAAGCAGAGGCCAGGAATGCACTGTCCTTGATAGTTAACATTTACTGAGCATTCCCTGTGTGCTGTGCACACTGTTCTAGGTATGCTTCGCTTTTACATACATGTATCAACTCACTTGGTCGTCACAGCAACCCTGTGAAATAACTGTCATCATCATCCCTTACAGATGAGAAAATGGAGTCTACGAGGTAAGTAACTTGCCCTAAGTCACCCAGTGCAGTGTTCAGTTCCTCAGTCCAACGTTTAAGCCCCACTCTGTGCCAGGTACTGACAGGGCCCAGGGGTCACCGAGGCTCTTGGTCTGGTGGGGACTGGTACATTGCACTGTGCCGGGTTAGACACATGACATGTGCTATATTAGGAGCACTGAAGGGCAAGTGGCCACATCCATCTGAGGAGGCCAGGGGTGGCTTTCTGTCTGCTGCCTATCACCCAGATTCCTGATATGGGGCTGGCTGCCTTGCCCCTGCCGTGCGGGGTACGACGGTCAGAGGTCCTTGAACCTCAGGCGGAGAACTTCTGCTTCCGTCCCCTTGCCACCTTCTCTTGTCTCCTTGACTCTGTGTGTTTCTTCCCCTCTTCCAGCCTTCTGGGCCCTACAGGACGTGTGGGTGGGAAAGGGTGCTTCCACCCCTCAGCAATCTTGCAAGTCCAGATGGCAGCAAGCATGCTAGATGGGGGCAGGGGAGGGTGGGGACTGTGGGAGCTCAGAGCTCCCTCTTTCCCTCCCTCAGTGCCTTCCTCTCCCTCCTCCCCCTCTCCCAGCACCTCCAAGTGGCCATCAGCTGAGGGCCGAGGGGGTGTCAGTGGGGAAACATGGGACTCTATTGTGAAGCATTAGCACAGATGGACCCCTGGACCGTCTGTTGCCTGCTCCTGACAGACGGCATCTGTGGTGGGGGTGGGGGTGGGAGGCGCAGAAGGCAGGAGAGGCAATGGTTTCTATTCTATTGGTTCCGGTGCTTATTTCAGAAAGGATCCATCCAAAGGGCATCTCACACCACCTCTTTTGTGAAGAAACCACCTTGCCTAACCCAGAGGGACACTCCCTTGCCTGAAGCCTGGAGAAGTGGCCTCCACAGGTGGGGGGCACGGAGCCTGTGTCTAACAGCCCTGTTGAACCCTTCCTCCCTCAGGCTGACATGGAGGCAGAGCCTTCTCAGATTATGCAGATCCAGCTGCCTCCCTGCCTCCAAGTGAAAGACCACCACCGGAGGACCGAAGTTCTCACCTGGGTTTCCTCTTCTAGCCAGATGGGGAAGCCCTAGAGAACCCTAGAGTAAGGTAGGTCCCAGGAAATAAAATATCTGTCAAGCCCTTTACATGATTTCCTCAAATCCGGGGATTTCAGAGCCATAAAGGGCCTTATGGTCTTGAAAAGATGCTGTGTGGTCCACACCCTCATTTAACAGAGGCAACTGAAGAGGGGTGGGGCAGTGGGGGTGGTGTGGGTAGAACAAGTACTAGGACCCACTGGAACCCAGGTCTCTTGAGACTGTTTAATTCAGCTGCTGGAAGCTTCCTGAGAGCTCAGAGATTCCTGTCTGCTGCCTTCTCCCAATCTCCCCAGTTTCTCCAGGGAGAGGATGGGAGCCAAGAATGCCACACTGTGGAGTGGTGACGCCCTCTGGTGGCCATGAGTCTCTCAGTGGAAACTCTAACCCAGATGGAAAGGCTGGCTACCCCAGGCTCCACCTGAAATCCCATCCCTGTTTAAGGATCCCCAGGCCTCCTCTCCCTCCCAAGAGAATCTGTATTCCGCTAAGATGCCAAACTCCATGTTGGTCATTGAATTTTGGAATCTCACACCTGATAGGAAGTTGTTTTTTGGGTTGAAGGTGGTGCTGCCGGTGCAGGTGAAATTCAGCAGGGAGAAGGTAGACAGCTGGTGGGCCTTCTAGGTGCAGTAACCTTCGCATGCCAGGCAGTATATATGAGATGCCTAAAGCTTTGCCTTCTCCAACTCCCCACAACTTCCTCCTAAGCCAGAGTCTCCTGAGCATCTGTTCTTCTCATCCTATCTTTTGCAATCCTTTAAGGCTTGAGGGTGGGGAAGTATTCTGCACCTAGCCTGCAACTTCATACCAGGATACCTCCTCCTCCATATTTCCTTCCAGGAAACCTCCCTGCAAAACCCATCGTTCTGGCTCCTCAGACATCTGCCCTCAATCTGTACCTTGTTCCCAAGTGAGTCTCTCAGAATGAGCTCCCAGGTTTACATCCTTTTGCTCCAGCTGCCCTGACTCCTGGCACTCAGGATGGGGTTGGACCTATGTTGAGGGCTTAGACAGCAGGGCCCAGCTTATAGACAAGCCCTAGGCAACACCCAGTGATGGTCAATCCCTTGCCAGATGTGTAACAGCAGCCTCCCATGGAGGAGATGAGAAGAGCTGAATTGTGCCCCCACTGACCCGCTCAAGCTGTAGTTTGCCTTCAGGAAGTCAGGGCACTGGAGTCTGGAGTATAGCAGCTAAGCTTCCTTTAGAGCCTAACTCAAGCCTCAGAGCTCTAGCATAGTTATTTCAGGGCCCAGAACGGGCAGAATAGTTCACCAGGGTCTCTTCTCTGTGTACTGTCACTGCTGCTAAGCTGGGGCAGTGGGAGGAGTGCGGCCTAGCTCTGGGCTGTCAGGAATGAGAGTGTGGGCCCCAGTCACGTGACATCACCTGTTGTGGGAGGTATGGACAGCTGGTGGGCAGCTGACCCAGTAGGGAGTGGTTATTGTTAATAGCTCCCATCACCAAATAATTTCCCTGGGATAGTGTCTGTGCACAGACTGAGGCAAGGGGTGGTCCTGGCAGCAGGGTTGATCCAGCATAACCCAAAGACCCGATGTTAGGGAGTCTGAGAGTAGGTGCCAGGTAGATGTGTGATTATTTGCATTGCGTATGGGTGGTCTCAGGGTCTAGTCCTGCCCTGAGACCAGGGAACATCTTGCCTCTTGGATGGAGAGGGGAGGGTGTGTCTGGTTTGAACAGGATGGCAGGGCAGAGGAAGGTTAACTCCGGTTTTCTTTATAGTATCTGCACACCACTCTTGAGACATAGGGTATGTTATCTTACCCCAGCTCATTTCAGAACAGGTTCAGATAACAAAGATGGACAATGACCCCTTTTAGGGTCCCAGACTCCCCAGATCTCTTCCCTGTTGGCAGACACACCTGCTCAGTTGCTTCATCCCTGGTTCCCTCAGGGGACAGTGTCATGGGCTTACCTCCCCAACCCCTAAACATACAAGTCCATCAGGCTAAGACCTTCCCACTTACTCCCAATTGAAGGCAGCTCCCGTCTTCCCCTTGTGGTTTGCAACTGATTATGCCCCAAATCTGTTTATTCTACTCACTCTCCTTCCCTTTCCTCCCAGTTTTCCTTGCTCTACCACTACTGCAATTGCCTCTTAAAGCCAATCTTCCCAAAAGTTAAATAGGATCACATCACTCCCCTGCTTAAAATCATCTGCTATGGTCCGAATGTTGGTGTTCCCTCAAAATTCATTATGTTGGAACCTAATACTCAACGTTCTTTTTTTTTTTTTTTTTTTTGAGACACAGTCTCACTTACATTGTCCTCATTGGAGTGCTATAGTATCACAATTCACAGCAACCTCAAACTCTTGGGCTCAAGCGATTCTCTTGCCTCAGCCTCCCAAGTAGCTGGGACTACAGGCACCTGCCTCAACGCCCAGCTATTTGTTGTTGTTGTTGTTGTTGTTGTTGTCGTTGTTTAGCAGGCCCGGGCTGGGTTCCAACCGGGCCCCAATGTATGTGGCTGGCGCCCTAACCACTGAGCTACTTGGCACCCAGCCCCAATGTAATTGTATCGAGAGATGGGGGTCTTTTAGGAGGTGATTAGATCATGAGAAGATTTTAAAGACCATCTCAAAAGCTACTGATAAATCAGCAGTGTGAGGTAGCTGTCACAGGGGAAGTGATGGCATTGGCGCTACATGTTTGCCATTTCTGCCCCCTGCCCCACTCCCAGGATGAAGCCCTGACTTCCCAACATGTGAACAGGTCCAACAGACACCCTCTTTTCACCCCTGGCTCACATTCTCTAGCCATACTGAACAGCTGTGGTTCTTGAACAGCAACATTCTTTTTGACTAAAACCCCCTCCTCTCCTCCTAAGCAGGCCAATGCCTACTCCATAATAGAGCACCTCTCTTGGGCCCAACCTCCTGTCTGTCTCTCCTGTGTTTCCATACTATTCTCTCTACCCCCCCATCCCCCATCCCACTCCCCCATCCCCCCCCCCTTAGCATCTACCTCCTTCCGTTGTAGTTATGGTTTACTAGCCCATTCCACCCGTAGGGAGCCCCTAAAAGGCAGAGTCATGTCCCCTTCTGTCTCTAGACATCTCTCCTGTAGTTCCTGCAACAACTCCCATGTTGCTCTGTACTGGGACATGCCAATATCTACCTTATTGTTATCTGTACACATCTGAATCTGTTTGTCTATATTATAAACTACTCGAAGGGCAGGGACCACAGATGTTTTATCTTTGTACACTATCTACTCTCTTATGCACTAAGGTTGCTCAATGAATAATTATTTAATAAATAGAGCTCAATCTATCCAGTTGTTCTTAAGCCTTCCTACCCCCTTGTCCTCATTTTGGCTTCCAGGAGAATTCTGGACCCAAGGATATCTTCCATATTCCTTACATTCTACCCCCTGACTACGAGATACCCAATGACTTGCAGGCTTTAGTATCTGGTTGTTTTTTTGCAAACCCCAGTCTAGCTAGATAGAGTCTCACTGTGTCACCCTGGGTAGAGTGCCATGGTACCATAGCTCACACCAACCTCAACTTCTGGGACTCAAGCAATTCTGTTGCCTCAACCTCCCAAGTAGCTGGGACTACAGGCACCCACCACAATACTAGTTTATGTATTTTTAGTAGAGATGGGGTCTTGCTCTTGTTGGGGCCGGTCTTGAACTCCTGAGCTCAAGTAATTCACTCGCCTCAGGCTCCCAGAGTGCTAGGATTATAGGCATGAGCCACTATACCCGGCCTTCTGTGCAGGTGTTTTAAGATCAGAAGAGTAAAGCCCATAACGTGGGTGGATTTTATCCCACCAACTAAAATCCTTGAGAGAAAAGACTGGTGTGTCCTAAGGATTCTGTCCTCAGACTCAGGACTACCTCATTCTTCTCAAGGTCTCTAGCCTGCTAGCTTGCCTTGCAGATTTAGGACTTGCCAATCCCCATAACCATGAGTCAAGTCTTGAAAATGAATCTCTCTATATACCTATATTTGTATATGCATTCATTTTATTGGCGCTGTTTCTCTGGAGAACCCTAATAACACCATTCCTGGCTAGATCCAAAGCACTTCTTCCTCCTCCTCCACCTTTGTTGGGCATGCCTCCTATGTTCCTCAGTCAGTCTCTTGAACTCTACTGTTCCTGATTTTGTTTTGGTTATGTTTGGCAAGCATGTTCTCAGGACTACAGAAGTCAAAAGACATATGGCTTGAGGGATAGAAATTTAAACTGTCTGAAACAAAAACTAAAGGAATGCAGCAAATAAGTCAGTTGTCTTTTGTCACAAGGCTTAAAAAGGTGAAACACTATTGGTAACCTTCAAGGACACAGAAAGAGTTACCAGAACAGTTGCCACTCGATTTCAAAATGGTAAAGTTGAGCCTGCACTCCACAGCCTAATGAATTTTAGGTCCATGCCTGGCAAGATGACTGATTATTCATAGGATGGTCTGTAAAGGGCATTCATGTAAACTGTGTTGAGATTCACTAGCAACCATGTTGCCTGTCCTGCTGTAGAAGCTGCAGCCACGATGATAATTCAGACCCGGGCTTCTTCTGCTACCTTTGTGGATAGATTTATGTCTAGAACACAACAATTAGCAGTTGATCAGATTACTGGGACAGATGCCAAACCCAAAGCAAATTTCTAGAGGTAAGTTGATTTTCTCCAGCCCAACAGTTTCAAACAGTTAAGAACAACAGAAAAGGGAGGCGCTTGTGGCTCAAAGGAGTAGGGCACTGACCTCATATGCCCGAGGTGGCGGGTTCAAACCCAGCCCCAGCCAAAAACTGCAAAAAAAAAAAAAAAAAAAAAAGAACAGAAAACTCAGGATAATAATTAGAATTTAAAAATCCTGACAGGCTATGGCAATGGGCAGGTTCTGTAGTGAAATTTAATAGGGTAAAAAAATAAGATCCTGCACTTGAGTTCAAAATACCAACTTCATGTGTACAGGATGAAAGAGAAGGTAGCTCGATTTTCACCAAGAGATGAGGTGCAGTCCTGGGATATGATCTGCAGGTATTGGGCACAGTGTGTAGGATTCCCCATTCTGGTCTGTGTGGTCAGTTAATACTCAAAACTCCAGCTACGTTCAGGAGAGCAGACAGCCTGGATAAAGAAGGTGGAACCATGAGGCAGGGCAGTGTGTGGAGAAGGGGCTGTGGTCTGGAGTCATTATCTTTGACCCAAGGTCTTTTCCATCCATGATCCAGGTGATCTTGGGCAAATTTATCTAACTTCTCTAATTCTCCATTTCCTAATCCATAAAGAGAATATAATAACGGCCACTTCATATGATTGTTTTGAGGATTAAAGGAGTTAATATATGTAATGCAAAGTTTGGCACACTGCTCAGCATATAGTGAGTTCTTGGTATTTGCTAATATTAACTGAAGAAATTCAAAGCTTTGCCAGAAGATTCATAACATGACAGCTGCCTTCAAGTATTTTAAGGGACCTTATGAGGGAAGTGAACATGACTGCTCTGTAAACCCTGTAGAAGTCACAGGGACGTTTCCTAGCTCTACAGAAGACCTCTTACTGAGCAGCATGGCCTGCTATAGTCCTAAGTACTCGAGCAGGAGGCCAAAGCCACTTGGCAGGGACGCTGCAGGGCAGTCGAGTGACTGATGGTTAACTAGAGGACCTTTCAGGTCCCATCTAACCTGGACACAAGGATTCTAGGACTTGCTATTTGAGATCCCTTCAGCTTGGAGATAAAGGACATTCACATCCATCCAGGCACTGAAAACACCAGTCACCAGTGAAGACTCCTAATTCCAGGAGGGAGAGAAGCACAATTGAGGGGGGCCATGCCTCTGAGACACAATAGCATATGATGAGCCGGAAGCAAGGTTCTCTTTTGTGAATAGAGAAAAGCACTGGGAGACAGACTCGGACAAAGCCCAAGGGAAGGATACCTGTGTCCCAGGTTCCCTCCCACTGTGAACCACACAGCAGGTCTCAGGAAGCCCCAGGTTGCTCAGATCAGCACCTCCGCTGACTGTGAGCTGCACATGGACACCAGCCCCAACCAGGGGGAGGGCAGAAGCACTACCTCATACACCCAGTCCCCAGCTGTCCTGACAAAAGCTGGGCGGTCATTCTACATACAGAAGACAGATGGTACCAGGAAAGCTCTGTGAATAAAACTTTTAATAATGTACAGCAGAAACTGGACAGGCTCATTCTTATATTAAAACAAAAGATTTCCTATATTACAATTTATTTACATTTGCATACTGAAGAGGTAAAGTGTCTAAGTGGCTATTTTACAGTCCTTTCTAATAAAATGTACAAAAACAAACAGAAGTACCGAGAACGCCGTTCGGGGGCCTTAGTGGCGACATAAGAACGGGCTTGGACTTGGTCTGTGAACCCAGGATCCAGAGGTGCAGGTAGCCCTATGGATCAGGGTTAGCCTTGGGGGGCCAAAACACGGCTTGAGTTTCTCCCCAGCTCTTGCTTGGTGTTAAGAGTGGCAAGGGCAGCTGCAGGAGCCTCCCCTAAACCTGCTCCATCTTCCCAAAGGTGGAGGAGCTGGACTACCTGTGTGGTAAGGGCAGAAGGGCCACCTGAGGAGTGGCTGGGTGGACATGTGTTGGCAGACATCAGAGGCTAGTTTAGACTCCAGGTAGAGGAGTCTAAGTTCCACCATCACCTATAACCTGCCGAGGCTCTGCTGCAGGGTGGGCAGGTGGGAGGTCAGCAGGGGAAGGAAGGGCCCCCTAATGACACAAGTGGTATTGAAGGGAAATTAGTCAGTGGCCAGTAAATTGGCCCAAAGGGTTAGAGGAAGATCTCCTTTAATGCAAGGAAAGAAGCAATACATCAGGCAAATAAAAAGGAGAGGCAGGAGCACTGGGGAGACTGAGGGCAGGAGAGGACTTTGGCAGGGACCTGCTGGGCTGGAGGCAGAGATGCTCTAAGGCTGCACACAGAATGCCCCTCCCTGGGGGGTAAGAAGGGGGCTCAGAATGAATGCAGTGATTTGAGTCTCACCTGGGGTTCTAACCCCAGGCCTTGTTGTCCACCACCAGTCTCTTTGCAGTGGGTGGCAGGGTTCCTCTTTCTTCAGTGGTCTTCTATAAGAACAATAAATTCAGGCTCAAAAGGGTCTCAGAACCAATTATGAAACCTTCTGGTCTCAAAACAGGCACCCACTTACTTGAATCAGCTCCTTCTTCAGTGCTCTGGGGAGGAGGACCCAAGCCTGTCTTGTTCACAGATGTATTCCCAGCGCCTGGCACAGTGCCTGGTACCCAGCAGGCTCTCAGTACACATCTGTTGAATAAATGCCTGGAGAGGGTGCGACCAGCTGGACAATGCACAGAAGGCTAGGGCCCTGGAGCAAAAGCTGCTCCCAAAATGGAGGTGGAGGCTGGAGGCTGCATGCCTGAGAGACTGAGCCCCCAGGGCAAAGAGGAAACCTCACTGCTGAGTGGGGACAGGCTCAGGAGCAAGGACAAACATTTCCAGTGTGACTGAGCTATGTGCGTTCGATTAGAGGATTTTTTTTTTTTTTTCTTTTTAGGGATTTCTTTAAAAACAAATAGATTGAGAGGTAATCACACAGAGATGGTTTTCCTTTTACAAAAACTTAACAATATTAAAAAAAAGTTAAAATCCAAACCCTCCCAATAAAATTAAAAAAAGAAATCAAACCACTCCAGTTAAAAGTTATGGCTTCAAAGTTATTATATTCCTAAGATAGGCTGACCAAATCACCACCCACAGCCACGCTTCTAGAATTCCTTAAGTCTGACCCTCAGTTAAGCGACATGCTCTGCGCAGGCTGCTCCCTTTAGTAGGGCCCCTAAGTGAATGTGAATCTCTTCTCTTCCCTCCACCCTAATCAGGTAATCCAGTAAGAGGACCATGCAGATGCCCCTCCCGCCCCAGACCCTCCCTGCTCTTCCCTTCCCCACCCCAAACCCACCACCACCAAAAATATACAATGCTGTTTCCAGAATCTGGGATGTGAAAGACAGATGTGACATTCCAATCTGAGTCCCAAGACCTAGCTTCACATTCCTGGCCCTTCCTCAATGGTGCTTAGCATGATGCCGGTGGGCTGGATCATTCCTGTGGCTGACACTGACCACAACCAAGGCTTCCAACACTTGCCAAGATTCCTTCCCTGCCAATCCTTGCCCCTCCCTCACATTTTGACCCAAAAGCCTCTTCTGCCAGGGACAACTGGGCCAGCTTTGGTTCCACAGTCTGAAATGGAGGAGGACAGCTGTGTTGACACTGGGGTAAGCAGAGTAGCCTGCTGGACACCGAGTACCACTGAGGCATAAGGGGCCGGGGTTGAGGGGGTGGGAGGGAAGACTTCCAGGGAAGGGCACCAGGGAAACTAGATGCTCTCACTGTTCAGCAGAGGCACCGGCACGCACAGACAGCATGACAACCACACCTCCAACCTGCACATGCACGGAAAGCTCAAGCAGGTGAGTGCGCACCTACAGACACACACATACACACACGTAAGGGCGTGGCACGAACCAGGCACAACGGGGACGCACCTCGGCCATGCACACACGCTGACAGACAGGTGGCAGAGTAGGTCTCCACTGGCAGTCCCTCCGGTGTCCATATGAGGGAGGAGGGAGCACATGGCTCAGAGCTGCCTGTGAAAGGGGCTGTACTTCCAGTTCTTCCGGGTCACTTGGTGCGCTGTGGGCTGGTCCTTGGAGAAAAACCCTCAGCACATCTCAGCACTAGCAACAGCTCAGCTCCTCCTGGCCCTGCCCAGGCCACCCCTTCAGCACTCCCGGCTATATGCCAGATGGACAGGCTTTGCAGGACTTCCCCCTACAACCAGGTTGAGCTGTGGCATTGAGTTCTCCACACAATTCGTTCCCAGAGTCTCCATGCCTTTAGGAGGTAAATAGAAAAGGGGTCTGTGTCTCAAACCCACCATGGGAGTGAACGAGTCTCCCGGGCTCTATCCCTCTTTCAGGCCAGGGCTCCTGGCCAGAGGGCTGGGCAGAAACGAGAGGTAGGCCTCCATCATACGCTCAACATGGCAGCTGAATGTAGTTCTTGCCGCCCAGAGGTGCACGTAGGGAGAGGGAGCAGGGTTAGATCTTCACATCTTCCTGCACGCTGAGCTGTGAGAGGGTCTTCTTGATACGCAGAGCAGTCAGGCGGGCTGCACCGTTGGCATACCAACACTCCCGCATCATCTTCCCCATCACCCGTAACGCCTGCACAGAGAGACCCAGAAGCCGTCAACAACGCCTGGGAGAAGCCTGTCTGGTCCCTAGGCTCTTGCTCACTTCCCGCTGCCTCCCCCCAGTGCAGAGTCTAGGGGAAACCCCCCACCCCGATCCACTGAGTTGGGGAAAATGCTTCCTCAGTTTCCCCTTGGCTCTTCCTACCTTAAGGGACAGGCTGTACAGGTACAAAGGAAAGGTGCAGCTGAGGACCAGCTCTTTTAGGCTCACCCTTATCCTCTGAAGTAAACCCTACTCTGAGGGTTCTGAAGAACACTTTGAAACATGCTGCTCAGTTAGGCTACAAGAAGGCATCAGGTAAAATGTGAACTAAGCAATTTTGTTCTTAAATGCAAAATGCCCTCTAGTGGTTATGCTCTTTAAAAGCAGAGCCAACCTTTCTCCATTTTATTACCAGGCGAGTAAGCCCTGGGGCTCTAATGGAAAGCAGGGGATAACAGTCAGCACCCCTGGGCTGTACCTGCAGTCTGCAGAGAGCAGCTCTTCCTGCTCTCACCTACACACAAAGGCAACTGACTGAGGTGAAAGATGCATCAGCAAACTGGAGTGTGGTAATCATTTTGCTGTATATGTATATCAAGCAGCATGTTGTACAACTTAATTATATTAATTATACCTCAATAAAATTAGGAAAAAAGTAAAAGAAACAAGCAAAGCAGAGACATGAAAAGGAGGCCAGCATGCCCTTAGCCAGGCAGACACTGTGCCTCTGAAGACGGGAAGACTCCAGAATTCTATGATTAGCGGGAGTGTTGTAAATCTGTCTTCCTTTCAATTATTTCCATAAAATTTCATCTATTCCCTCCCATTTCATCTCCCAACTCTTCTAAATTCAAATTCTCCATCCTAATCCCACACCATCTCACCTGTCACCCTCTTGCCTCCTTCCGTGTTTTTTTGGAAAGGCCACTCCCCTAACAGGTACATGCTCTCGCTGAGTGTGCCTCTTCCTAACTCCCCTTACCAAGCTCAGTGCATCTCCAGGGCTCCAGAGCCATTTTTCTAGTTTGCCATGTTGAATAGCTCCAAATAAAGTTTTGTTTGTCTCTGTTGACCACTTCCTTTATCTGTGTCCTGTGTCAATTCCAAAGGGTACCCTTAGTATCCAGGACAAGGGACTGTATGTAGCCCAGAGGGCTCAGTGTATAATAGTATACATGTATAACAGTATATAATAACTGACGTTCCCAGGGAATACCCCTTGGAGGCTGACCCCATTATCAAGAAAGCTTTTTCTAAGCTACAGAAATAAGGCAGATGGAAAAGCCACAGGAGGCAAGGAAATTTCCTACCTCATAACTCTGCCACCAGTTGGGGATGTTGGGACGTAGCTTCTGGTCACACACGACCTTTCGCATTTCTTCAATGGAAGGGTCAGAGGGCACTAAATCATAATATGGCAGCTGATATTCTTCATGGACTCCTGGGAGAAAAGAAAATATCTACCTGAGTTATCACAAGAATGAAAATTATTCAAAACCCAACGACAACATCCACACTGTAATCTGTAAATGCCACTAA
Organism: Loris lydekkerianus; assembly: GCA_963574355.1. Taxonomy (NCBI): domain Eukaryota; kingdom Metazoa; phylum Chordata; class Mammalia; order Primates; family Lorisidae; genus Loris; species Loris lydekkerianus. The sequence goes on along the minus strand of CAUYPK010110424.1, from coordinate 10,506 downwards.
GCTAAACTAGGGCTCCTTGAAGAAGTTGGTTGATTCTAGGTATGGGGTAAGAACTACACAAGAGTAGCCAGGAACATTTTGAGCATACCAAAAAGAACAAAGAAACTGTCGGACAACTCGGATTATGTCAAAAGGCACCAACTCAGCCACATGTGGTGACTCGCATCTGTAATCCCAGCATTTTGGTAGGACAGAGCAAGAGAATTGCTTGAGGCCAGGAGTTTGAGCCTCCTGGGCAACTTAGCAAAGCCTATCTCTATAAAAAGTTTTTAAAAGGTTAGCTAGGAATGGGGGTGCATGCTTATAGTCTTAACTACACTTAGGAAGCTGAGGCAGAAGATCACTTAAGCCCAGGAGTTCAAGGCTGCAGTGATCTATGACTGTGCTGCTGCATCACTCCAGCCTGGGTGACAGGAGACCCTCTCTCCCTTTTAGAAAAAGAAAAAAAGCCAACAAAATTTGAAAACCTAACTGATCAAAGATAAAAGCATATAAGTAACAAGAAGACCAATAACTTCGATAGAAAAAAGTATTTTTAAATCTACTACTTCATTATATAGTAGAACTTCTGTAAGTTGACCACCTAAGAGACTGCAACAAACTGGTCAATATACAAAGGTGATCAACATAAGGGGCAGGTGTCAGGTGTGATGGCTCATGCCTGTAATTCTAGCACTCTGGGAGGCCAAGGCCAGGGTGGATTGCTTAAGCTAAAGAATTCAAGACCAGCCTAAGCAAGAGTGAGACCCCATCTCTACTAAAAATACAAAAACTAGCTAGGCATTGTGACGGGCGACTGTAGTCCCAGCTACTAGGGAGGCTGAGGCAAGCCCAGGAGTTTGAGGTTGCTGTGAGCTATGAAGCCATGGCACACCAGGGCAACAACAAAAAAAGGAACTAGGCTTACTATACTGATAGGTACATCCAGTACATGTCTGGTAAATAAAAATTAGGTCAACTGGCTCGATGCCTGTAGCACAGTTGGTTATGGTGCCAGCCACATACACCCAGGCTGGCGAGTTTGAACCCAGCCTGGGGCAGCTAAACAACAAGGACTATTCTAACAAAAAATAGCAGGGCGTTGTGGTGGGCGCCTATAGTTCCAGCTAGGGAGGCTGAGGCAAGAGAATTGCTTAAGCCCAAGAGTTTGAAGTTGCTGTGAGCTGTGACGCCACAGCACTCTACCAAGGGTGATATAGTGAGACTCTGTCTCAAAAAAAAAAAAAAAAAAAAAAAAAAGTAGGTCAACTTAAGGAGGTGGGCAATCTAGGGAGGTGGTCAGCTATGAAGGTTCCACTATAATGCTAAAAAAAAAAGAAACTTCAGTCACCTTTTCAGAGTACCGTATATACTCGAGTATATAGGTACTATTTTGGAAAGACTTCATTTTGAAAAAATGGTAAATAAAAAGAATCAAGTATTTTTCTTGCCTTCCTACACAAACTTTGTATCTTGGAAACCAAATAGATAATTAGGGAAAGTCTCACTTTAAAAGAGAAATCTAGTTAATATATGTAACTAGTAAAATCAGGGTGGCAAATAAATGTTAATTATTATATACTTAGCCCCAAATTCTGGATGTCATGAGAAAAAAGAAAGGAATTTATTCACCTATGTGACCAGGTTTTTCTTTCTTTTTTTTTTTTGAGACAGAGTCTCACTTTGTCGCCCTTGGTAGAGTGCTGTAGCATCACAGCTCACAGCAACCTCCAACTCCTGGACTCAAGCGAGTCTCTTGTCTCAGTCTCCCAAGTAGCTGGGACCACAGGCGCCCACCACAATGCCTATTTTTAAAAATGGGGTCTCGTTCTTAAATCCTGGTCTTAAACCATGCGCTCAGGTAATCTGCCTGCCTCGCCCTCGCAGAGTGCTGGGGTGGGGGGGCGCGCGGGGTGTCTTCTTTTTTCTTGAGGGGGCACCTGGATTTGAACTGGGAGATTTTTATCGTCTGGTTTATCTGCATATACTGATCAAAATTGAAGCAGTCCAATTCCATAAGTAATACCTGGGCACCTTCCCCATAATTTGGATCTTACCAAACATATCATAGATAGAATGAGGGTAGTAATATATAAAAGGGTTTCACTAGAAGACTCACTAGTTCTTTTTATTTATTATTTATGATTTATTATTTTTTTTTAAGACAGAATCTCGAGCTATCACCCAGTGTCATGGCGTCACAGCTCACAGCAACCTCAAACTTGAGCTTATAAGATTCTCTTGCCTCAACCTCCCAAGTAGCTGAAACTACAGGCACCTGCCACAACACCCGGCTATTTTTTTGTTGTTGTTGCAGTTGTCATTGTTTTTTTTTAGCTGGCCCAGGCTGGGTTTGAACCCTCCAGCCTCAGTGTATGTGACCGGTGCCCTACCCACTGAGCTATGGGTGCCGCCTCACTAGTTCTTTTTAATTCAATCACTTCCACCACCTTGGAATCTCTTTTCATTAGAAAGAAAAAGCTATAGCAGAGCTCTAGAGGTTCCTGAATTTGATCATATGGCAGAATACTTGGAGGTTATCCTAAAACACTGATATACAAAGCCAGTGATACTAAGTGTTTTCTGCTGAATCTGAAACTATCTTTTACTGGATTCTAACATGAATAAGAAGTTGCAAACGCCACTTTTTAAAAAAAAGAGCATTTTTTTTTTTTAATTATGAGAAGGAGAAAAAAACTCATTTGAGAAAATGTTTTCTATGCATACTTGCAAATTTAGAAATTACCACTATTATTTCAGTGATGGAACACCAGGGTTCCCCAGGAAAGTGGCTTGAAAGCCAGTGTGTTGGAATATACAGCCTCCAATATAAAGGACAGTTCCACATTAATTCCGTGCTATCACACCCAGGGCATTTCCACCACATCCATGGAATAATAAAGACAGTGTGTTTGTTTAAAGCCAAATGAGACTACAGAATGGTTACCACAAGGAGAAACACCATTCAACAAGCTGGTCCAAGGAGTAAACACCCCCTTGCACAGCTGCCCCCCCTTTGATGACAACCCTAAGTTTGATTCAGGCTCTGATAGCAGCATCCAAAAGGTTGTAAAAAGAAACAGCAGTAAAGTGCCAGCCTCTGGGGTGATCCAGCATTCTGGAACTGGGAGGCAGGAGCAAGAGAAGGGAGAAAAAAAGCAAGTTACCTCCAGAATTGCATCTCCGAGCAATCTCCCAATATACCAGCCCGAGGGCATAGATATCAGCACATTTAAAGGAGTCAAAGTGTTTCATGTTAATGGTTTCATCAAGTACTTCAGGGGCCATGTATCTGCAACAGCAGAACACACACAGTCACACACAGAAAATTATGATCTATTTTTTTGTTATTGTTGTTGCAGTTTATGGCTGCGGCCGGGTTTGAACCCGCCACCCCCGCTTTATGGGGCAGGGCGCCCTACTCCTTGAGCCACAGGCACTGCCCTGATTGGTATCTCTAAATCAAAGTATCGACTCAGAGGCCTCTGAATGTGGGAGAGCATCACCCACAAAGCCACTTGAGGAATAGGAAGTGAACACATCTCTTCATTGCAAACTCCCACGTTTTATATTGGAATCTGAACACTTCAGCACAGATTTGGCAATACTAGGTTACTCTTGTGTGTATCTCTATTTTTAACCATCCAGATTTATTTGAAACATGCCTGGCAGAAGTCCTTGTACTGTGGGTCACAGGGGCAGTAACGGTACATAAATGTGGTTGCTACTGGGGTCTTTCACTTTACTGAATGTAGCTACAGTGTTAAGTTGAATTTAAATTTCTTTCTTTTTTTTTTTGAGACAGAGTCCCACCCTATGCCCCTGAACAGAGTACAATGGAGTCATAGCTCACTGCAACCTCAGATTCGGGCTGTGGGCATCCCGCTGCCTCAGCCTCTGGAAGCCACTGGGATTACAGGGATGGTGCCCGGCTGGGGTTTTTCCATTTTTTTTTAGGAGTCTGGGTCTCACTCTCGTGCAGATAAGTCCCAAACTGCTGAGCTCAAGCAATTCTCCCTCCTCAGCGCTGGGATTACAAGCGCTGAACCACTGCACCCCACTTCTGTTATCTTACCTGACTTGACAGACTTGTGGGGGAAAAAAATTTTTTTTTTAAAGAGCCAGGGTCTTGCTCTGTCATTCATGCTAGAGTGTGGTGGTGTAATCCTAGCTCATAACAACTTTGAACCCCCGGGCTCAAGTGATCTTCCTGCCTCAGCCTCCCTAGTAGGTAGAACTGTAGGCACAGACTACCACACTTGTCTAATTTTTTAAATTTTTGTAGAAAAGAATTTTTTTTTTTTTTTTTTTAGATATTGGGTCTCAATATGTTGCCCAGGCTGGTCTTAAAACTCTTGGCTTCAAGTGATCCTCCTGCCTTGGCCTCTCAAAGTGGCATGATAGGTCTGAGCCACCATGCCTGACCAGATATATGGGGGGAAAATGGTTTTTTTTTTTTTAAATAAAAAGAATGAAAAGGAAGAAAAAAAGGTCAGTGCTAATAAGTGTCTGGATATGGGAAAACTAATTCTAGAAGAGGTCAGTGTCACCCTTAGTGACTCTGGATAGTCACCCTGTCCTCACAACAAATCAGGAAATCATCTCAGGCCCCACATTTTGGTATCTCCGTAGCTGCAATTGAAAAAAATCATTTGTACTAGATTGTTTATCACAGCTCAATTTACAATCACCAAGATGTGAAAACAAACTAAATGCCCATCAACTCAGGAATGGATTAACAAATTGTGGTATATGCACACTATGGAATACTACTCAGCCATAAAAAGATGGTGACTTCCCATCTCTTGTAATATCCTGAATAGAGCTGAAACGCATTATTCTTGGTATCGGAAAAGTATCCAATGTACTCAATATTAATAGGAAAACAGTAGACAGTCTGATGCATGCCCACATAGGAGAAAAACTCATTTCAATTAAAGTTGGGGGGGATAGGGAAGGGGTTGGGATGCTCTTAATGAATGGGCATGGGGTGGGGGTGTTGGGCACAACATTTATGTGTGGGACATAATGACAAGAGGGACTCTACCTAACAAAATCAAATATTTTGACCTGGTGGTTTATAGTCTTATATTAACCTGGAATCAATTTACCTTCCAAAAAAAAAAAAAAAGAAAAAAGAAAGAAAGAAAGAAAGAAAAGGTTCGGTGCCTGTAGCTCAGCAGCGAGGGCACCAGCCACATACACCAGAGCTGGTGGGTTTGAATCCAGCCCAGGTTGGCCAAACAACGATGACAACTACAACAACAACAACAAAAATAACCAGGCGTTGTGGCAGGCGCCTGTAGTCCCAGCCACTCAGGAGGCTGAGGCAAGAGAATAGCTTAAGCCCAAGAGTTTGAGGGTGCTGTGAGCTGTGACACCACAGCACTCTTCTGAGGGTGACAAAGTGAAACTCTGTCAAAAAAAAAAAAAAAAAAGGAAGGAACGAAGGAAGGGAGGGAGGGAAGGGAGCAGCATGATTTAATAAAACTCATTTAGGGGCTCAGGGCCCAAAGCACAGTGGTTACAGCACCAACCACATACACTGAGAGTGGCGAGTTCGAACCCGGCCCGGGCCAGCTAAACAACTGCAACCAAAAATAGCTGGGCATTGTGGCGGGCACCTGTAGTCCTAGCTACTCGGGAGGCTGAGATAAGAGAATCGCTTAAGCCCAAGAGTTTGAGGTTGCTGTGAGCTGTGACGCCACGGCATTCTACCGAGGGCAACATAGTGAGACTCTGTCTCAAAAACAAAACAAAATAAAACTCATTTAGGTTCAGACAACAGATCCTCTCTTTCTCATTCTAATAAAACGCAGTTTCATTTCTAACTCAGGCAGTCCATTTGCAATCACAATTCTTACTTCTTTTTTTTTTTTTTTGTAGAGACAGAGTCTCATTTTATCACCCTCGGTAGAGTGCCATGGCATCACAGCTCACAGCAACCTCCAACTCCTGGGTTTAGGTGATTCTCTTGCTTCAGCCTCCCGAGTAGCTGGGACTACAGGTGCCCACCACAACGCCTGGCTATTTTTTTGTTGCAGTTTGGCCAGGGCTGGGTTTGAACCCACCATCCTTGGTATATGGGGCCAGCATCCTGCCCACCGAGCCACAGGCGCCACCCCACGATTCTTACCTCTTATTCTACTTGTCTATGACATGAGAAGGAAGCCCATAATCCTAACAGTGCCCCCACCTTACCTGGATCCCCTCTGCTACAGCTCGGCAAACCTGCTCTCACCAACCCTCAAGCAGAGCACGCAGTCTCCTTCCACACTCTCTGCACAACCCACCCCCTTGGACTGGCAAACCTGATGTCTACCGCCCTTCTAAATCCTGCTCCATAGACTCCTTGTCTCCCCCCACAAAATACCACCAACACCTACACCATTTTATGGAGCTATGCTCTTAGCACTCGTATCTGTTAGATGCAACTGTGTAGCTTTCTCATGTGGGGGAATGGGTGTTCAACTGAACCTTCAGTGGTGTGAGAACAAGGTCCTGGCCTCCCTTTTCTAGACCTCTTTCTCCTGCACATATGGAAAAGGGCACACATGGGACACGCAATACAAGCTTTTCAGTAAGGGCAGAGGCCCAGGCTTTCCTACCGTTTGGTCCCCACCCTTTGATTTGGGGCAATGTCGATGGTGTCAGTGACCGCATCATGACGGACAGCCAGGCCCAGGTCTGCGATGGCACACATGCCATTTTTCTTTACCAAGATATTCTTTGACTTTAAGTCTCGGTGAGCAATTCCAGGCTTCCCTAACAGGGAAAAGAAAAAAAATACACAAAGGATTTGAGCCCTAGCTTCGCCTTCCACTAACCCTATGACCCTGAAAAAGTGACAACCTATTGTACCTTGATCTTCTCATCTATAAAATCAGAATGAGGGTACTTACTTCATGGACGTCTTGTGAGGAACGAGTGCACTGACGCAGGTGAATTTAAAGACCCAGAAGTGTATGCGTATTAGCTACTATTGCTGGAGCATGGATACTACTCACTTTCCCTGAAAGTGCTTAGTATGCTCAGGGAAAGGAATTCTGAGGATTCTAGGAGAAGCTGCTGGGTTGGCTAGTATCAGAACCAAAGAGGCCCAAGGAGAAGGACTACTCTCAGCACCGTAAGGTTAGGAGAAGGACCCAGCTTTCAGGGTTGGTTTTCTCTCATGGACACCAATAGCTACCTAGTGCCCTGGTCAACCAGGCACCAGGGATCACACCTGCCACTAGGACAAGATCAGGCTCTCCACATTACAGTCAATAGGCAGTGAAGCTCAAGGTCTTTTTCCCTCGAGGAAAACCTTCCTAAATTAGTAAAGCTCAGGGTCCAATCAACTAATAAGCCAGCTATCCCCAACAATAAATGTGTAAAATTGCTAAACTGATGTTCCTGTTGTGTAGGTTTATCTTTTTAGTTTTATTCTTTATTTGATTTTGATTTTTTAAAGATGGGGTTTCACTCTGTTGCCCAGGCTAAAGCGCAGTGTCTATCAGCGCCCTGTGTGCCACCATGCCCAGCCCCGTAGTTGCATTCTTCTGCATGCACAATGTGGGCCTCTGGGATGACCATTCCTTGATAATGAACAGCCATGTCAGGATAGCAATTGACTAACAACTGGCCACTGACATCATAAAGTTCCTGAGCGAGTCCAAAAGACAGGTGAAGAGAACACCCTGCAGACATCTCTTGTTTTCATGCCAAGCTCAAATCTCAAATCTTCCTCCTTTAGATAGTCCAGTCCCAACTTTCTCAGATTTAGTTCTAGGCACTAAATCAGGATGGTACAGCCTTTGGAAGCCTACCCCGCTTCCCCGCTCTGAGGCTGGCCCACTCACCTTGCGTGCCCACAATCTCCATGTGCAGGTGTGCCAGCCCACTAGCAGCGGACAGGGCCAGCTTGATCATCCCCTCCGTTGTCACTGTGTACCGGTTAAGATAATCAAACAGGGAGCCGTGCTCATGATAGTCTGAGACAAGCCACAGCTGTGTCCAGGTGCCATTATCTGCAGAGAACCACAGATGAGTTCCAGAAAAGGTCCAAATATCAGCAGAAAGGCTAAAATTGGAAAGGATGAACGTGTACAATGCAAAATCCAATTAAGACTCCTGAATTTATTATACATTTCTTCCCTCTGCACCTCTGGATACCACCTCGACACTATGCCATGACATTTACAGTGGTCTATGGGCTTTAAGCTCCAGTAAAGATAGAAGAACAAACACCTGCTCCCACATTCCTTTTAGGTGGGCTTCTTAGATTCTGAACAGCACTTCATTTTTATGCCAAATTTGAAATGTGAAATATCCAGGAAAGAGAAAGCATTTGTTCAGGGAAAGTAACAGATACCACCATCTTTGTCTGCAATGTTGCTTGGATCCTGACAAGACTTGGCTCATCTACAGGTGAGAATCCAAAATGGGCTTTATTCACTAGCACCAAGGAGAAAGGCCTGGAGTTCCTCTGTGTCCCAGGACCTCAGAACACAGCCCAACCACAGCACTTGTCTCATTTGTAATGTTTCTTTTCAGTTTATTGCTCTTACCAGGCCAAGAGCTCTGAGAGTAGGAAAGATCTCCTGTATGCCTTATTATATTCCAAGCCAAAAAATGCTTTCAACGCATGAATAACCCACTTCCAAGTATTCCCACAGAAGTCATCTTATCTTTCAGAAGAGCAATGGAAGGTGGACAGCATACATTTGATTTTCTCTCTTTTACACATGGGGCAGGCAATGAGAAGGGTAGAGGGTAGGAGACACCAAAAGCAGAAATCTAATTAAGCTATGCTACTGCTGATAGGAAGACTGGAAAGTGGATTACAATCTTCTGAATTCCAGGCTGGTGCTTACTCCAGGGTATAATGCTATATAGATCACATTAAAAAGGCCAGAATGAAGGAGTCCAGTTTTCCTCCTTCCCTGGCCCTAATGTGGGTTTTGACAGCCAAATCCGTACTCCCACAGCTGCCAGAATCAATAAAGGGAGCAGCTCCTGGAAATACACAAATCTTGGCCCCTCTTATCACAAAGGACCCACCCAACACCCTGCTTCTTACTCTCTAATCAGCCTCGAAGGCCTTAGGACTCTGCCAAGAAGAAGATATATTTTGATCCTTTAAATAAGATTTAAATTTTATCAAAAGGTGATGCTTTTTTGGGGGGTGGTGGGCGGGACAGAGTCTTACTATGTTGCCCTTGGTAGAGTGCAGTAGTATTACAGCTCACGGCAACCTCAAACTCTTGCTAGCCTCAGCCTCCCAAGTAGCTGGGACTACAGGTACCCGCCATAATGCCCAGCTATTTTTTTGCTGTTGTTGTCATTGTTCTTTAGCAGGCCCGAGCTGGGTTCGAACCTGCCAGCCCCTGTGTATGTGGCCAGTGCCAATGAGCAATGGGTGCCGAGCCAAGGTGACGCTATTCTGAAAAGGAACAGCTTATTCAGAAGGAGTAAAACACTCTCTCTTCTCCTTCTCCCCTCTTATGACAGTCCAAGACTCTTCCATTGAGGGCAGCTGAGGCCTACAACCCCCCACAGGAACGTGAGGAATGAGCCGTCTCCTGTTGTTTTAGGAACAAAAAGGGAATACTTAGCATCTCCCAGAGGCTTTGCAGACAACTTACTTCTAAAACTCAGCATACTGCATAAGCAGGATGTGCCACAACCACCAGATTTCTAAAATTTCTAAAACCAGTCACCTCCTGGCCATCCCTCTGCACTCCAGGTGCACGTCTGTTCCTCACCTGTGGCTCAGGGCTGTGACGGCCTATGACTGTGTTTTATTCTTACGAGGGATGACCTGAGCAGCTGGCAGAGGTCCTGGCCCACAGTAGTCAACAAATGATACTGTATTCATCAATGAAATTTTCAATTACTGCCCACTATCTTCAGAATAAAATATAATTCTCTTAAGAAAAGCCATGTTTGGGTCACGCACGGTGGCTCACCCCTGTAATCCTAGCACTCTGGGAGGCCAAGATGATGGGTGGATCACCTGAGCTCAGGAGTTCAAGACTAGCCTGAGCAAGAACAAGACCCTGTCTCTAAACTTAGCTGGGCATTGTGGCAGGTGCCTGTAGTCCCAGCCACTCGGGAGGCTGAAACAAGAGAATCACTTGAGCCCAGAAGTTTGAGGTTTCTGTGAGCTATTAGGTTGTTTCAAAGGCTTTGTCTGTTTTAATGTCATGTGTTTTTGTAGCTCCATATCTCAATAAATATTTATTCTACTGTGTCGTGGTATATACTGATGGATGGAGAATTTTGTACTCTACACGTTGATGCTGTTCATTTTTTTCTACTTTTAATTTTTTTTATTCTTTTCAGCCTATTACTATATGATGTCATTAAGCGATTTTTGGCCAATTTTTCTCCACTAATTCAAATTGAACCAAAGCGCTGCCGAAACAGCCCGAAAAATTAACCAGGCATTTGGCAATGATAGTGTTAATGAACGCACTGTTTGACGTTGGTTTGCGAAATTTCATTCCGAAAATTTTAGCCTCGAAGATGAGCCCCAAAGTGGTC
>CAUYPK010110423.1:0-25227 GCA_963574355.1 Loris lydekkerianus | reverse complement strand
CAGCCCTACTATGAAGCTAAATTATAGCTTTCACATGAAGGCTATAACCCAACTATACCACAAGACTATGGGGAAAGGGCCAAGGAAGAGGAAGGGAGGGGGGAGGTTTGGGTGGAGGGAGGGTAATGGGTGGGGCCACATGTATGGTGCATATTTTTATGTATAATAAAAAAAATATATAAAATAAAAACAAAAATAAAAAAAAGAAGAATAAGAAAAATAAGTGCCAAGAGACTAAGAGCATTTATCTTACCTCCTTAACAGGGTAAACTTGTTAAAAATCAAGCAACCTATAGACAGTTGCTGAGTTGTATTTTGTGACTAATAGGCCAGGTAACATAGGGAATGCAAAAGAAGTTATGATACACGAACAGGTGATTAAGACAATACAGTGATGCACATAGTGTCTTAGAGCATAGCTGACAGACACCTCACTCAGCATGGAAGGGGGAGATTGGCTAGGAATGCCACTGTTATAGTGGTCATCCATAATAGATGGAGAAACAGCACTGAGCTGAAGATGAAGAGTAGATAGCTGACAACAGGGACAGGAAAAAGGGAAGCCAAGCAAGGGAGGGGAACTTTCCAAGTAAATGGAACCATGAAATGAAAAATATAGACATGGGGAAAAAATTGCAGATAATCACAATTATCTGCAATTTTCTGTTTCTGTGTTCTGTGTTTCTGAACCAGAGTTCAAGGCAGTGAATGAAACTGGTGAGGAAGGTGGAGCACATCACAGTTGACTTGAATGTATATATTGTCAAAGGAGTCTGAAACTCAGTCCATTAACAATGAGAAGTTGCAACAAGGTTCTGAAGCAGCCTCATGTAGCATTATTGACATCTTGAATACTTCTGTTTGGCAGTTATGTAGAACAGGAGATTGAAGATGACAGAACCAGAGGCAGACAGACTAGTAAAGACATTTGTGACAGTTCAGCCAGAAATGAGGATGTAGGGATACAACGGGTCAGAAAATGCCAACAAGTACTAAAGCATAAATCAGAACTTATACCTGGGTAGATACGGAACTGTGGGAGGGAAAGATGCCTGGACAGCAATTTGGAAAGAGGACCAATTTAGAGGGAAGATGACACATTTAGGTTTCAAAACATTAAGATCAAAGTGATGACTGGTGATTAATGGAAAGTTAGCTACATGAATCCAGGGTATGGGGATTAATGCTGGGCTGTAATGCTGGGCTGTACAGCAGCTGAAACAAGCGAGTGGAAAAGATCACCCACTGAGTTTTAAAAATGCCAAACAACTCAAAGTTAGAAGCCTAAGAAGCACCAATATTAAAGCATAGACTACACAGATGAAGCCCATGAAAGAGGAAAAGATGAAAACCAGCAAAATACCAGGTGAAAGAAGACAAATGTGCAGCAAAGCAAACAGAGGGGGAACCTCTGATGACATGCTCATTGAATATACCGAACAGAAAGAAATGTGTGATCTTGGAGATGTCAGGGTGTGTTTGGTGAGGGAACAAGGAAAAGGAACAGATGGTAGTGAATTCCTGTGAGTAGGAAATAGATGTCTGAAAGGATCTTAGCATCTTCCTCAGTTTGTATAGGCTGGAGATATTGTCCCTAAAGTAACATTCATGAGGTGAAGCAAACAGAGAGAGCATTTACCAAAGCACACAATGTGAAGGGCCTAGACAGAAGTCTGGCTCAGATAGGACACTACAGTTCAAGACTAGAATTTTCAGTCTAATAAAATGCCTTACCTGGGAGAAAAACAGGATTTTGAGTAGAGGTTTGAACACTGGAAAAAGCAAATCATCATTCATTTCAAATTGTATATAAAACCAGTACATTGCACCCCATGATTGCATTAATGTACACAGCTATGATTTAATAAGGAAAAGAAAATCATCATTCAAAACAGAAAATGAAAGAGCCACAGCACGACTAGCAGTAAGACTGACTTTTGTTGTCATGTCCTATTAAATTTTATACCCCCAGACTCAGGTAAGGACAAGTGGCAGGGAATGTACTCATCTGGAATATACAGGTAAAGAGCAAGTAGCATAACACAGGGAGAGGAGCATAAGCATAAGTATCTGGGGAGCATAGTGAGGGAAAATGTGATTAAAATGTTTAATCTGGCAGAGATATGCAAGATGGACACTACAGCTAAATTGCCAGAACACATGAAAGAGTTAGGGAAGTAAATTATCCAAAAGAATAAGAAATGGACAAACTAAGAACAAAACAGCACTTCAGAAGTCAAATATATGTTGGCATAGATGCAGAGAGAAGGGAACACTTCAACACTGCTGGTGGGAATGAAAGCTAATATGACCTTTTTGGAAGGAAGTTGGAGAATACTCAAGGAACTAAAAGTAGACCTACCATTCGATCCTGCAATTCCTCTACTAAGTATTAATATATACCCAGATGATCAAAAATCATTTACAACAAAGACATTGTACCAGAATGTTTATTATAGCCCAATTCATAATTGCCAAGACATTGCCAAGAAACAGCCCATGTGCCCATCGACCCATGAATGGGTTTATGGCTACTATGCAGCCATAAACAAGATGGAGACTTCTCATCTTTTATGTTTACATGGATGGAGCTAGAACATATTCTTCTTAGTAAGGTATCCCAATAACAGAAAAAAAGTATCCAATGTACTAAATACTACCGTGAAATCAATATATAATAACCTACACATCCATACAAATGGTAAAACATAACTATGGTCCAGAAAGTAGAAGAGAAGAGGAGAGAGACAGGAGGGGAGAGGTGGGAGGAGAGAGGGTATTTGGGGGAACTTCACCTAATGTGCATAATACAATGGTACATTTTGAAACTATTAAGAGAAGGATATAATTAATTGTCTTACCACAACAAATAAGCAAGTGAGATGATGGGTGTGTTAATCAGTTCGATGTAAGCATTTCATATTGTATATCAAATCAGTACACTGAACCACATAAATGCATCAATGTATATACAGTTATAATTTAATAAAAAATAAAAATAAAAAAGAAGCCAAATATATAAGAAAGCTTCCATTCCTGGCCCTAACTTGTCGGTTGCAATGTAAACTATTCTATTGACAGGCAAACTAAAAGTCCTGACTTCAGCTTTGTACAATTCATCCATGTAACATGTGCCCCTTAATATTTTGGCATAAAAATTATAAAAAATATATGCTGAATAAAGAAAAAAAATGAATAAACATATTAATGAAAGAAAAGAAATGAGGAAATTGGTAACAGTTTTATTCTGTTTTGCTTTATCTAAATTAAGATGACAACATATTTTCCATCCTGCATCTACAATTTCCACTTCTCAAATGATACATTGGATTATCCTCCCATGCCCAGATTTCTCTAGCCAAAAGTTAATTTTATGAGAGTAATCATTTTTTCCTCTTGAAAATTAAAGAGAAGTAGTGGAAGCCACTGATGGAAATCACTTGTAAACACTAAGAATGAGTTTTCTTCCACTATTGCCCTATTTGTCAGTGTTCTCTCAGTAGGAAAGGTATTAATCTGCTTGGTTTTATTCTAAAACTATATTTTCACATTTAATTAAAGATACAACACATGCACTAAGCATACCCTCACTAAAGGGCATGCCTTAATAAAGACAATACAACATGATGCTGAAACCTAGCAAGGTCAATGCATGAGAGGAATAAATAATAAGATAATTTAGTAACCATGAGAACAATCTGGGAAGACAGGAACAGAGATCATGTCTGGAGGACAAAATGATGAAAAAAATAGAAGGAACACTTCTACACTGCTGGTGGGAATGGAAATTCATACGTTCCTTTTGGAAAGGTGTTTGAAGAACACTTAGAGATCTAAAAATAGATCTGCCATTCAATCCTATAATTCCTCTACTAGGTATATACCCAGAAGACCAAAAATCACATTATAGCAAAGATATTTGTACCAGAATGTTTATTGCATCTCCTCTTATAGAATTATATTACAAAAGGCAAGATGCTTGTTCTAAATTCCTTTGTTTAAGTGCCAACAAGTTCATGTAAAAATGTATTTACATCTTTATTTTAAACATATTTTTGTTGGCTACTGAGAGCCTGCACTCTTTGTCATGGTATACTATCTGATGTTAATGGAAACATCAAAATGTTCCTTGTACACAAGCACACCCCCTAACGAGAACTTGTGAATTTTAAACCTTAGAGGAAAAGAGGAAACTAGATCAAATGCGAAGCCCACACTGTTGACATTCTCAAATTAAGAAAATATGTATGGTACAGTACTGACTGCTGCAATATACAAATGTTTCATTTCCACTCTGACTGAATATAACAGCAGGTGGTAAAGTGGCATTACAAGCCAGTCACTTACACTTTAAGCCCAAAGGCAAAAACATCCATTCTATCTGCAGAGTTCTCTTAAGTTATTCTGTTGCCTCTTCTACACATAACCAAAAAAAAAAAAAAAAAAGTAAAAATAAAAAATGTTCTATTACTTCCGAAGGCAAAAAAAATGACTAGTGATAATATGTCTCTTTTTCGTTCCTAAATTGCTTTCTATAGTGTTTTGGCCCAAACATGGGGAGAACCTGGAACAGCACTTTGCATACTCTAAATACTTTAGTGATTGTGTTATTTTCCTTAATAACATCATAATTCAGAACATAGTACATAATAGGTACAACTTTTAAAAATAATACTAGATTAATTGCATGAATTAGGTATTAATGTCCGGCCTTCAGATAAGTTTCCCTGCATCACCACCACCGTAAGTTTACCAATATACTAATTGAAGCATATTAACTGCTTAACACTGATATACTGAACAGAACCAATGCTTTTTGTCAAAGTATATTTTTCAGTTAAGGTAAATTTGTTTTATCATGAATTTATAATGGTTTTTATTTGTTGAACTAAAGAGACTCCTATTGCTAGCCCAAATGAACCCATTATACAATTTGGAAAAAGCCACCTCTTACGCGAGGCACAGTAATGACATCTACCAGAAAGCAGTCGTGTAATAAATACACAAATATACGATGGCTATAAACATGAACGGCACCCACCTACACTTGTGCAATGCACAGCCTAATCTATTAGATTATGTCAACAACATTAGCAAGAAACATGTCCTAATTCATAAAGCACAGTAATACAAGGCACTCTGCAAGGAGATACTGAGACAGTCTTTCAAAATAACAAATACACATTTTTGAAGAGATGATTTATGAAACACCATTTTTGATCAAAGGAACCAGTAATCATTAAGAACATGATAGGAAATCGGCTACTTCTTTCTTTACAGAGGATATAGCCAAAAACAAATGGACTTAGGTTAGAAGTGTTACAGTTATAAATTTTTTCTGACAAGAGAGCTATTGAACATTCAGGTAATGTGCCAAGAAAGTCTCTTTACCGAGTGTAGTTCTCAGCTGTGCTGTTCTTTGGAACCAGTTGAGAAGCTTTTAGAAATACTGATACCTGGGCCCATTCCAGACCAATTCTTTCCAAGTCTCCAGGGATGACGCTCAAGCATTAGTCTTCTTTGGAAGTTCTCCAAAATATTTTGAAGATCCAGCAGGGTTTAAAACCTTCCACATCGGTGATTTTAGGAAGAGTACTCCTACCTGAGATAGACCCCTAGATGATAATTCTCTAATGTGAGTGTGTATCAGAATCACCAAAGGGTTTCACAAAATAAGATTGCTGGGCACCACCTCCAGAGGTCATCACTCAGTAGATACTGAAGCTTCTGGTCCAGGATCACATGCTAACAACCGAAGGTCTAGAAACTTACTACTCCAAATGTCTTGGGATGGCAACAGTGATGTCACCAGGAGCCTGTCGGAAATGGAGAATTGGGCCCCATCAGTGAATCAGTATCTAAATTTTAACAGGATACTCAGGTGATTCATATAAAAATTAAAACTTGAGCTGCACTGACCAATTAAAAAGTGTACTAGGAGAAGGAAGAATACAAATGGGGACGAACTAGGATAGGGACCTTCAAATAACTGAAGAGCACATATTCTGAAACCTTCAGCTTTGACCAAGAGCCCAGGCAGGAATGCAGGTCCAGTGTCACCAGATATTCTAATATTTTAGGAATGCTAAGGGGGGAAAGGGAAAGCAAGCTAGTAATCTGGATTTGTATGAAAACTCCCCCAACTATAAAATATTAGCAATTAGTTCAAAGGTTTCATAACACATTCAAGACCAAATAAAATACCCCTTTGTGCCATTATTTGACCTCTACCTTGTCTATTTGTTACCTCTGACCTGGAAAGAGTCAATCTTGAATCGAGTTAGAGTTTCAAAAAAAATCACTGGAAAAGGGCAGCGCCTGTGGCTCAAAGGGGTAGGTTGCCAGCCCCATATGCCAGAGGTGGCAGGTTCAAACCCAGCCCTGGCCAAAAACTGCAAAAATAAAATAAAATAAATAAAAAATTACTGGAAAAATCCTCAGGGCTCTTTCTTTAAATGATGTATTTGGTAACAGTTAGTTATTTTCCATAGGGCACACTTCTAACTCAGCAAAGCAAAAGAAACACATACATACTTGGCAGGGTGCTTTGAAATACAAGTTATGGAAGAAATTACTTGCAGCTGTAGGGTAAGAAGCAAGGGAGGGTGCTGAAATGGCTAAGGAGTATCGCTGAAAATCCTGAGAGGCAGGAGCAGGCAACCTCAACAGGAGAAAGGCTGAGGCATTTGATGGTGTCTACGGGTAAATACACCCACGGACACCAAAACATTTCTAATCATAAGCCTTTCAGAGTGGAAGAAAAACAGCTGTATAGTCTGTGTGTAGAATTTATTTTCAGTTAATAACGAAGATGTGATAAAATGACCTCACTTCTGCAGTTCCTCCTCATCTATATGATAGCATTCAATCCTATCCTTTGCTTTAAAAAGCAGGTTGAAAAAAAATTCCCAACAGAGGCCGACAACATGCTCCATGTAGACATTGTAATGATTTCTTAGTCACTGAGTGTTTTCCTTTAAACATTCATATAATCACTTGCTAGAGACATCTTAGAATCTGCCTGGGCTGTACACAAAAGTACTTCTCAAAAAAAAAAAAAAAAACTCACATGAGAATAGAAAAACACACGTAGGGAGCAGCTCAGCAGGCGGAGAGAGTCACAAAAGTTAAACCATGTGCCTGAGAGGGAGAGGACAGACAAGTCATGAAGACTGCTGATTATCTGCCGAGGAGCCGTAGACAAGCAAAGCCTCATAAAAGACACTGCAACGGCCCGGTCTCTCCTCAGCAGCCTCCAGTCACCAGTGACCCTTAACCCCAGACCGCAAATAGCTCTCTCCAGCTTCACTAACACATCCCTTGGCCTGTGATAAAAGTGATCCTGATACAGTTTAGCTTTAATATAATTAAAGTATTAAATGCTGCCCCTCACTTTTCTTTAAATTCCTCTGATTAGACCGGGGATTACCAACCAGTGTGCCCCAGCACAAGGGTGTGCCATGAGAGGACCTTGGGTGTGCTGTGAAAATTTTTAAGGATCATGAATTAAATTATTTGTGAAAGAAGTTCAAAACACAGTAAGTATATTCTTTTTTTTTTTTTTACTATTTTTTTTTTAATCAACATAATTCAAGAGTGCTGTGGAAGTTTAACTATAGTTTCAAGTGTGCCATGAGATAAAAAAGGTTGAGAGGGTGGCACCTGTGGCTCAAAGGAGTAGGGCACCGGCCCCATATACCAGAGGTGGTTGGTTCAAACCCAGCCCCAGCAAAAAACTGCAAAAAAAAAAAAAAAAAAAAGTTGAGAAACACTGGATTAGAAACACTGGATTCTAAATTTCTCCTTACAAAACTGTTCAGGGTTTATCATTAGAATAATAAACCGAAGTTTAGCAGCCTGTTCTCCTTAGGGTAATGTTGGAAGAGACTCTCTACTACTTCTTCTTTTATTCTGTCATCAACTTGTTTTAAAAATAAATGCTGGGTATGACAATAGTAGTTATATGAAAAATCAGATGAAAATATTTCTTAAAAGTAAATTAAGTAGCATCTCAAACTGCATTTAAATTACATCTTAGCAGATGAAAGACAAATTTCTACAGTTCTACCAGAATAATGGAATTTGTGGTTGAAGCTGCCAATATTGGGGACCAAAAATGTGACTATACCCTCAAATCTCTATTTATAAGAAAGAAAAGTCCTCATCTCTGGGAATATTTTTAAATAGTGAAATTCAAACATGGCCTAAGTAAGATGCGCAAACGGAAAATCACCAGCACTTTGGGTCTTTTTTGTTTCTTTAAACTTTTGCCTACAAGAAACTATATGGCCAGGGCATTTTGGCTTCTTTATTTTAAACTGATTTCACTATTTTATTTTCTTTATCTGCAAAGGAAGGAACAAAAATTAAAATTTACTATGAAATATCTGATTAACATCTGCCAAGTCCCGTGTTTGGCAAAATCACCAGTCAGGTGGGATGATGAATTAGACAATCTTTATGGTCCTTTTAATTGAAAAAGTATCTCATTTCAATGGAATATTTATTTGGTTAAATTGCTATATAAATCACATGTAAATTCTGATCATAGTAAGTCCCTCTAGAACCACTGTTCTCTTACATTGTATGTTCTTTTTCTGCAGCAGCCTCACCATCGATGAATAGTTCCTTGACTGACATTTTAGTACAAAATCCTGAACTATAGAAAGGATTATAGTGAGAACCAAACACTATGCCTTCCTCCTGGCCATACTGTGTGATGTTACATACACACCATACAGAGAGGGACAGTATATTAATTTACACACGCACACGCACACACATATATATACAGCTTAATGCAAAATGTTCCAATCAATGCATTCTTCACTTTTTTCATGATACTCAAACCTTTTGCCTTATTTTTAACAGTTTACTTCATTAGCATTGCTAAGTCCATATCTAGCTCTGATGCTAAATTCTAGAAAAACAAAAGTTAATAATACCCAATCTAAGTCTTTACATCTTAGGATTCAAAAAGATCATAAAAGAAGTAGCAAATGTATATAGCAAGTGCAGTATCTCCAAAACACTAAGAAAAATTGAAAGAACAGCATCTGACTCAATCATGGAATCCAAATGGGTTCCTAGCGTGATGGTACCCGAGCAGCATCACCTAAAGATAAAGCAGGTGTATGAACAAGAAGAAAAGGAGAAGATAGAGCATCTCAAGCGGATCACACGTGTATATGGTGGGAAAACAAGACACAGGGGTGAAGAGCACGGCACAAGTGAAAATAGATATAAAATAGTAGTACGGTACATAATGAAAACAAACAATATGGAGAAATGCAACTGAAGTGGCAGTCACAGAGGATTCACGGAGGAGCCTTTCTGTCCTGCTGAAAGCTTACATCTTATTCTAGGGGCAATGGGACGCCAATCAAGGGTACAGGACAGAGATCTGAGGCGGATGTGATGGAGGGCAAGAAAATCCGTGATACCTGAGTCCTCGGGTTGTGTGCTGTGGTATTAACAGATGTTTAAGGTATAAAATTGGACACGTGCTATGAAGGAAGCTGCTGAAGAAATCTCAGCATCCTCATGTTCATGGCTTTCAGGCCAACTTCAAACATGGGAGTTCAAACAACTGCGGTAGGAGGTGCTTGGGAAGAGCAGGACAGGGCAGGGTGCGGAATATGGAGCAGGGAGGCTGAATTCTGTTTGGATCTGTTGCAAAAACTCATACTCCATGAAGGGAGATCCAACAAGCATTAATCAAAGTGGTGGAGGGAAAAACAGGAGATAGAATGATCAGAGGAAATAAAGTTCCAGGAATGAAAGAAAGATCAATAAAGCCAAATGCAGCAGGATAGCGTAGGGGGAGAAGTCCTGAGAACATGTGCCTTGGATCTGGGGATATTCGCCGTTGCCAGGTATAATAGTTTCAATGGACTTGGGGATGAGCGCCAGACCACTGTAGGCCGAGAAGGGACTGAAGTGGTAAAGAAACCACAGCAGTAAACCTTCCATAGACTGCAAAGCCCTGTGGACAGGGGAGACTTCCCAGGTATGTCTGCCCTCTGCACTGATCAGAAACCCCTGTGTATTTAAAAAGACACCAAACAGGATCTCTATCAAGACAGCATGAAATAGAATCGTTTTCTTTAAACCGAGTGAAAAGCCTTAATCACATTGTAAATTATCAACCACTTTAAGGAGCTGGCTATAGAGAGGCAGGATGAGGCAGGATGCTAGCCCATAAATCTCAGATAATCCCAGCATCACTTAGGTACTGTGTCCTCCTTGCAAGGTGAAAAGTTATCCTACATTTACCCCAAGCCTTTTCAAGAATACAAAGAGACTTGTGGCTTCCATTTGGCCACCCTATCTTTTGCTTAGTATTTATCAGGAATGTTCTACAGAATTAGGTCTGTGGCTACCAAGCTTACTTAAGAAAAATGGGTGACAGAAAAGGGGAAGATAGTCACTCAAATTATTTTTTAATATATATTTCAAGCACTGCCATTGAAATATTGCTGTTCGGGGTAGATACCTAGGAATGAGATTGCAGGATCCAATGGAGTACAAATGTCCATAAACCCATGAGTGATCAACAAACTTGGTTCATGTATAGCATGGAATACTATTCAGACATAAGAAAAGACAGAGACTTTACATCTTCTGTGTTTACCTGAATGAAGTTGAAACACATTATTCTTGGTAAAGTATCACAGGAATGGTGGGAAAGTATCCAATTTTATACTCAATACTAATATGAAACCAATATATAAACAACTACACACCCACAGGAAAGAGAAACACAAGCAGAGTCTAGCAGAGGGTGGGGAGAGGAGGGAGGGAGGCAGGAGAGGAGAGGAGAGGCGATTGGCAGGATCTCACCTGGTGTGCACAGTGAGGGTGCCCCGCACACCCCTGGGTGAAGGGCTCAACTACAACTTGAAATTTACCTTAGAATGAAAACAATATAACCTAAACATTTGTACTGTCATATCAATCTGAAATAAATAAATATTGTATCTTACAAGCATTAGCTTCATTATTGTGTTTATTCTTGGATTCTGATGATAAGGTTCAACATGCATGTCACATATTTGGCCAACAGCAACAGGAATGGAATAGCTTCAAGTTCTCTGGAAATGAGATATATCTATAACAGCTCTCTGCACTAAATTCAAACCCTCTTTTTCCTTTATTTTTTTCTTCCCCCTGTAGCAGTAAAGCACTTAGATTCTCAGAGGTTCTCCTCCAGAAGGAGAAAAGCCTCATGTCTGTCAAGGGTGCCCTGACTCACTCATCACTGGAGATTTCAGCAGAAAAAGCAGATCAGTGAAAGTGGAGGCAGGAGGAGGGAACAAGAGGAGTCATTGGGAAGTGGGAAAGTCACTATCAGGCAATTGCATTACTGCTTCAGCAAAAAAACCCAAAGTATCTTTTTTTCTGGCAAATAAGTGCATAGTTTAGATGATACAAAGGGAAAACTTTAGGTGAGGTCCTTACCTAATGTGCATAATGCAATGGTACATTTCAAAACTATTAAGAGTATAATTGTCTTGCCACAAAAAAATAAGTAAGTGAAGTAATGGACATGTTAATCAGTTGGATTTAAACATTTCACATTGGCATATCAAATCAGTACACTATACCCCATAAATGCATCATAAGTACACAGTTATGATGTAATAAAGAAAAAATTCCAAAACATAAAAAAAGGAAAAAAATTATCTGAGAGGAAGGCAAAGTGACAGATAAAAAAACAGAGCAGAACAACACAAGTAAAACAGAAGAGTCCTGTCACGACTCAGTCACTCGGAATGCCAAGTGGTTACAATTGACCCCTGGACTTTCCCCCCTAAAACTCTTATCACCTTACATAATATTAAAAATCTAGGAATACAAGAAATGAGTGTTTTATCCTGTCTAACTCAACCTGATTTTTCTCATTTCAGAAAGTCATAACCCCCAGGAGTATCAATCCACTCCACATAGCACCAAGCGTGCCTTGTGCATTCATTGAGTCATCTGTTACTGGGGCCTTGATAAAAATCCATTTTGAACATGTACACTTCTATCCTCTGCACTCACAGTGAAGGTGCGAGTCATCTGCCTCCCCATAATTAAGGTCCTGGTGCCTTCTTTAACAAACACTTACCAAGCATCCGCCTGCAGCAGACACCAGTGCATTCCACAGTCCTACCAAGAACACAGCTGGGGGGCCAGACCGCAGGTGCTGGAGCTGGGCCACCTGGAATTGAGTCTTACATCTGCCACTAACTGACACACTGACACTAATCTCTTTGAACCTCAGTTCCTGTGTTTGTCAAAACATAATATGAATATATGTCGTAAAACCGTTATGAAGATTAAATAAGTCAATATACGCTCGCAGGTAATACATGCTTAATTTATCTTATCTAGCATCATTAGCCTGAATTTTAAAATATAAATACCATATATTTCTGACCCCTCTATGAACAAGAGATTTACTAAAAAGTTAGGTTATCTCAAATGTCAGCTTATTCTTTAAAATGTAGATGTAAAATTGAATAAACTTGATATTAAATAAGTAATAAAATGTCTCCCATCAGAGAAAAGCCCAGGATCTTATGGTTTCACTATTAAATTTTATGAAAAATTTAAAGAAGAACTAATACCAATTCTTCCCAAACTCAGGAAAAAAGGACAAAAAAAAAACATGATCATCTCAACAGATGCACAAAAAACGCATGACAAAATCCAACATCCAAAATAACAAAGCCCTAAATGACAAATCCTCAGCTAACATAATGCTCAGTGGGGTGGTGTTACGGGGTGAAAGGTGGAAAGCCTTTCTTTTAAGACCTGGAATAAGGCAAAGACACTCACTTTCACCATTTCTATTCAATATACTACTGCAAATCATGGCCAGAGCACTACAGAGAAATAAAAGACTCCAAAGTGGAAAGAAGTTAAATTGCCCATGTTTGCAGATAACATGATCTAGAAAACCTGTAAGAATCCTTTAAAAAATTGTTAGAACTAATAAACAAACTCACTAAATTGGCAAAATAAAAACTTAGTTTAATAAAAATCAGTACTGCTGGCCTGTAGCTCAGTTGGTAAGGTGCTGGCCCATACACTGAGGCTGGCGAGTTCAAACCCAGCCAAGGCCAGCTAAAACAATAACAACAACAACAACAACAACAACAACAACAACAAAAATAGCCAGGTGTTGTGACAGGCACCTGTAGTCACAGCTATTTGGGAGGCTGAGGCAAGAGAATCTCTTAAGCCCAAGAGTCTGAGGTTGCTGTGAGCTGTGATGCCACAGCACTCTACCCAGGGTGACAGCTTGAGACTCTGTCTTAAAATAAAAAGAAAAAAGTCAGTAGTGTTTCGAGGTACTAACAGGAAACCATCTGAGAAAGAAATCAAGAAAAGAATTCCATTTACAATAGCTACAGAAACATACCTAGAAATAAATTTAATCAAAGAGGTGAAAAATTTGTACGCTGAAAACTATAGAACATGGATGAAAGAATTGAAGAAGACACAAATAAATGGGGAGATATCCCACATTCATGGATTGGAAGTGTCAATATTAACCAAAGAAAGTTATTGATGCAATGAAACCCCTATCAATACTAATAACAGCTTCGCAGAAATAGAAAAAATGATTCAAAAATTTATATGGAAACACAAAAGACCAATCTGAATAGCCAAAGCAATCTTAAGCAAAAAGAACGAAGCTAATGACATCACATCACCTGACTTCAAAATATGCTACAACGCGATAGTAGCCAAAACTGCATTAAAACAGGCACACAGACCAAAGGAACAGAATACAGAGCCCAGAAATGTCCAAGTCCACACACTTATCAACAAAGATTTTCCACAAAGGCACCAAGAACACAGAATGGTAAAAGAACAGTTTCTTTAATAAATGGTGCTGGAAAAACTGGATATTCACAAGCAGGAAAACAGAATTAGACAGTTAGCTCACACAAAATATAAAAATTAACTCAATGTAGATTAAAGATTTAAATGTAATGCCCAGAACTATAAAACTGCTAAAAACAGGAAAAAAAAACAAGATCTGGGCAATGACTTTTTGAATAAGAATGCAAAGACACAGGCTGCAAAAGCTAAAACAGACAAATGAAATGACATCAGACTAAAGGCTTCAGTACGACAAAGGAAACAAGCAACAGAGTGAAGAGAAAAATCTATGGAATGGGAGAAAATATTTGTACATGGTAAATCTGATAAGGCATTAATGGCCAAAATGTATAAGAAACTCATAAAACCATAGCAAAAAAACAAAGACACAAATCTCAGACAAATGACAAAACACTGAGATAGACATTTCTCAAAGACGTCAAAATGGCCAATAAGTCTATGAAAAAATGCTCAACATCATTAATCATCAGGAAAGTGCAAAAGAAAATCACAATAAGATACCACCTCACAAAAGGCAAAAGATAACAAGTGTTGGGAAGAGTGTGCAGAAGAGGGAATCCTTGCATATATTTGGTGGGAATGTAAATTAGTAAAGCCATCATAAAAAGTAGTATGAAGTTTATCACAAAACTAAAAATAGAAAACATCATATGCTTCCCCGATACCCTTACTGGCAATACAAAGAAATTAAATCAGCCCATTGAACAGATCTCTGCACGTTCCCTGCAGCACTAGTCACAGTAGCTAAGATACGGAATCAACCTAAGTGTCCATCAGCCAATGAACAGATAAAGGCAGCACTGCGTAGAAATTCAACCAAATACTGTTCAGCCATAAAGAACAAGGAAGTCCCATCATTTGTGACAACATGAATGAACACCTGCAGGACGTTATGTTAAGTGCAATAAGCAAGGCACAGAAAGACACGTACATTATGATCTTATTCGTGGGTGGAATCTAAACATTGATCCCACAGAAGCAGAGCGTGAATGTGGTCACCAGTGTTGGGGTGCCCAGGAGGTATGTCGGCCCCATGATACAAAATTTCAACTAGACAGGAGGAATAACATCAAGAGATTTATTGTATTCTATGGTGACTAGAGTTAACATTATACAGTATTCTTGAACAATGCTGACAGTGGGTATAAAGTGTTCTCACCCCCAAAATAACTGCTTAAAGTGATATGTATATTAATTAGCTAGATTTCATCTTTCCACAGTGCACATTTACTTCAAAACATTACCTTGTGCATGGTAACTACATAATTTTATCTGTCAATCTAAAAACAAAAAAAAAAAGTAAAAAATTAAAAAAGAAAAATAGCGAGTACAATCAATTTTGCGTTTATATGAGGATGCTTCAAAAGCGAACTTGTAAGCCAGTCCTGCTGGCACGTGCCTGTGGTGCAGCAGGAGGATGGCGAGGATCCTGGAGTCCCAACTTCGGTGCTCTTGTCTGGGAGACCAAGTGAGACCCCCGTCTCTAAATGAATGAATGAGTCAGTGATTGGATACCTCCTGGAGATTTTTACTATGTTATGATTCCATGAAAATTATCAAATCATATACTCAGGTGAAAATGACAATAGTCACTCAAAACTTGCTGACTCTAACTCCTAGTGAGTTATTTTTTTCTCATTAGTATTTGTTGGACAAAAATCACTTTGGTTTTAAGGATATCAGAGGGGGTGTATCTGACCTCTTTTAAAAGCCTGAAATATTGCATGAGTGAAGCTGAATTAGCAGAGATACAACTGAGAGACGTGTGTCAGAGTCCAGAGAATGATGAACTTTGTCTTGACTTAGGAAAAGGGAAGGGTAGAAGCAGCCACAATAATGATCACCAGTGCTCACTCTCCTTTAGGCAAAATTTTAAGTGCTGTACTCATATTAACAAGTTTAATCTTCACAATAACCCAAATTGTACTTTATCTTAGCCAAAAGGCCAGGAAGCAAACAGTAACCCAAATTAATAGGACTGTGCTTTTATTGTCTTTTCCATGTTAAATATAGGAAAACTAAGAGAGGTGCATTAATTTACGTAAGGTCATACTACAGCCAAGAAGTGGTACAGGCAAAAACTGTGGGCAAAACAGTCCCACCTTCATTCATAATACTGTGTTCCCTCCCTCAAATGTAAAGGGACATAAATATTTAGCTTGACAGGGTCATGTATAAGTTGAAGTTATAAATGCTTAAAAATAGATAATGGAGGGTGTACTTCATGGTATATTTAATCAACCAGTAATAATATAAAGTTAATGTGCAGATGAAGGTGGTCACGTGTAAAAAATTGCTTTAATATTCTGGGATCTACAAAGTTCACATGAATGTTCAATTATAACACTTACAAAGAGGTCAGACTGCATACCACCTGTCCAGATGTTTCCTGGATAGTCACAAAAAGAATGGACTTCTAAAAGCAAGATAGCAAGAGAATTCAACAGAGAAGAAATCTCAGCTCTTTAATACCTCAACTTCAATCCTTAATTCTGGAGGGCATGTCAGACTAATTCTCTTGGAATATTATAAAAGCAAGCACTGGGCGACACCTGTGGCTCAAAGGAGTAGGGCGCTGGCCCCATATACTGGAGGTGGTGGGTTCAAACCCAGTCCTGGCCAAAAACTGCAAAAAAAAAAAAAAAAAAAAAAGCAAGCACTACTGCCTGTACCCAGGTCACATCTTACACCTGAGCCTGACCTCATAAGAACCCCATGAAGTCCAGCAGATTTTGTACGCTTGAGTAAACAAAACAAAACATCAGTTTCATAATAACACTTCAATGTAATCCTAGTTAAATAATTGGGATAAGGATCTTTATATAAAGAACATTTTAAAATATTAATGAGCTTCAATTATGATAATCAAACTAGTCTAAAAATCAAGAAACAAAAAGGAAAAGAAAATGAACGATTAATTAAATTAAACAAGCTGATGTATTATCAGGATTAGAAATAAGTTTGATCATACCCCATATCTTTATTAATGACCTAAAAGAAAGCCCACAACATGTTAATTAAATCTATAAATGCAACTCAACTGACACGGTATTTTCAAAGGTTAAGCTAGGACAAAAGTTAAAAAGAGTCATCCTCACCTTAAGGAAAATATTTTCAATAAGTAGAAGTGCTGTCATCAACTCTCACTCAAAGCACCATCAATTATCATCACACAGAGATGCTCTTTAAATAAAGGTCAAACTTCACATAATAAAACACTTGAGGACAGACAATGGCCCTGAGTTTAAGAAAGGCTTCATCGTTTATATTTTCATTTAGTGTAAAAAGTCTCCCTATTGTTTTTATTGGTCATGGGGGAAAATGTGTGAAAAAGTGAAAAAATTAAAATTTCACCTTTATCATTTATGCTTTTTTTTTTTTTTTGCCTCCCCTACTTAATGAACCAGAAATTCTCTGTTTGCTAGTAATAACATAATTATGTCCTTGGGAACTGTTTTTTATATTGCAGCTATTTATTCCTTTACCTCTCAGGTCATTAGTTCAGAATTACATGTTTCTCTTGTAACAGCTAATAATAATAAATTCTTACATTGCATCCCCAAAGAACTGTGAAAAAAAATGCCCATTTACTACTTCATTCAGAACAAACACAAGGCAACAGCACAGCAAGAAAATTTTGAGCAAAATAAAGATGCCCAGCTTTGGCTCTATTTTCCTTCAAGTTATTTTATCCACAAAATTGGACCAAGGGTGTCATGAATGACTTTGCAATAAAAACGAGACAATGTTTTCATGTCACAAAGTTGGTTGTTTTCATATTATAATCAAGCATGTAACAATCTGACTTAGATGGCATTTAGGTGAGAATCACTGAATCCTAAATAGTTTCCCAGTCCCAACAAGCCACTCCTCACTCAGCTAACTCCTCCACCCAGGAAGCTTTCAGCCTAAAGGACTGCCAGTGCCAACAAAGTGCTGTCCCAAGGGTATGGGGCCCTATAAGATTAGCTGAATGAATGGCTGCAGTTTGAGGGCAGAGGCATATTCTTTAGGAAGGACAGATTATTCAAGTGAATGCTAATTTATCAGATGGCCAGATATAAACGACAGCCATGTTTTCTTGATCCATAGGGTTGACTAGTTTTTGAAAGCTAGTTGTTAGCAGTTTAAAATTTGGGAGCTTCCACAGATAACAACAAACCTGGATTTCTGCCCCTCGTGTGGATTGGCGAGACCTGACAGCAATGGCAGCAATCAGTGGTGACTCCCCTTTTTTAAGGGACACATACCAAATTTGCCCCGAGCCCCAGGTCTCCGATTTTTGCTTTAAACTTGAGCCATCCTTGTTCCGTAGTTAGTACAATGACCAACTCTTACTGCCCTGTTTTACCCTGTAGTGGGATATGCGTAAGAGGAAGAAGTGTGGGGTCAGTTCCCATAACATGTGTGAGTGTTGGGGGTAAGAGTGATAAACATGTACTGATTCATTTACCTGAGCCCTTGATTTCCCTGCTTACTGATAAAGCCTGAAGCTTAAGAGGTATGCATTAAAAATATGGAACCTTAATATGAGGAAGAACATAGGAGACCATTGTGTCCATGGCTTTCCCAAATTGATTCCTTATAAGAACATATTCTTCTTAGTAAAGTATCTCAAGAATGGAAGAAAAAGTATCCAATGTACTCAGCCCTACTATGAAACTAATTTAGGGCTTTCACATGAATGCTATAACCCAATTGCAACCTAGGAATAGGGGGAAGGGGGAAAGGGGTGGAGGGAGAGGGATTGGTGAGAATACACTTGCAGCACATCTTACAAGGGTATATGTGAAACTTAGTAAATGTGGAATGTAAATGCTTTAACACAATAACTGGGAAATTGCCAGGAAGGCTATGTTAATCAGTGTGATGTAAACGTGTCAACCCGTCTGTGAAACTAGTGTATGATGCCCCATGATCATATCAATGTACACAGCTATGATTTAATTAAAAGAAATCACAAGAAAAGAAGAGAAAAAAAAAATAGAAAAAGAAATAAATTTAAACTTCTTAATTCTACTGATTTTCAGACTGCCACCATCCCATCTGAGGCAACTCCAGTCCTTAAGATCCCCTCATTTATTCAAATTCTAATTCCTCCTCCCAGGTAAGAGGGATGCCCTGGGATGTGAGGGTCCTATTAAGGGCTGCCATTGTGTGGCTTGGTTTCCTGGAATTTTGTCTTCATGTTTCTCAGCTTCTGGCTTGCTCTGCTTTCCCCCCACCTAATCTTTCTTCTTACTTTGTCACAGTAGTGTATTTCTCTAAATCCATTAGTCCTCTGTGTATCGGTTCCCTGGAGACCGTAGCACTGTCTGGTGAGCATATCTGGAGCTGCTGATTGCTGGAGCAGGTGCCTCTGATGGACGGCCACTGTACAAAGGGCTTGGAGCATGGGATATCCTTGAAAAATGGGACTGCCCCCAGAGGGAATCAGACACATTAATAAATCACAGCCATGGCTGTTAAATCCTGACAGAAGCTGACAATGAGAGAAGAAATGGTCAGTTTTAAGGACTAGCCCTGTGAAGGCTTCAAGATCAAATTCCCATGTAGCTCTGGTTTTGCCTATAGAATTTCTAAAAGCAAAGCCGATCAGAGATTCAAGCAGAACCTTCCCCAATTACTCAAAGGAGTTATTCAAATTGGTTAGTTCGAAGTGCCTTGCTTAAGTCATTTGATAGATCTAAAGGAAATTTAATAATCAGCTGCTACTTTGTCTCCCAGACATTTGCAAACCTGTCAGCAACTTAGTAGGTTTTGTGTCAAATACTATGGCTGTTCTGTATTAAGTAGGAATTCTGTTCAAGGATGACAACAGCCGGGGACCCAGGATGTACAAGATACTGGCCTGCCTAGAGAGATTATCCATCAGGGTTCAACTGCAGAATGAGGCAGTGTCTGGCTAATCATGTCAGTAACCTTGGCCTTAACTAGGGCTAGAGAGCAAAGGAGGAAAAAGGTAGAATTGTGTCCTTATAAATTCCCATAGTCCTGCCATTCTCTGGGTGGACACCTCATGGAGAGGCTTAGAGAGGAGGTGATCAGGCAGGGAGCCGTCTAATGCCAGGGGTCTTTGGAGTCAGATAACCTGAATTTAAATGGCTGCTGAGCTTTTACTTGCTACATGACCTTGGATTAGTAAACTGCTTAACCTGCCCAGGCCTTAGTTTCCTTAGCAATGAAATGGGGATAAAAATAGTACCTAACTCACAGAATTGTTTCAAAGATTAAATGCCTGTGAAGTGTTTCACATAGTGTTCAGTACACAGTAGCTGCTGTTCTTAATAATTCATAGAAAAATAAAAAATTTTTTCTAAAGTGTTTCTCAGCCACTTAGAAGAAAGAATGCCTCGAGGCATAAAAGCATGTCAGCCCAGCTCGACTCCACTCCTCTGAACATCAGTGAAGTCAGTGCAGGAGATTCTGGTTCCTGCCAAGATACTAAAGTAAATGACAATATTCCTGTTGTCACCACAACTCTACTATTATACAAACTTCCTGACAAGGCACATGTGCATGAAGGAAACAGGAAGGATTCCAAGGCAGTACATAAGCAAGCTGGAGTCCCTGAGGATGCTGACATACCAAATCCCTGGGAGCTATGAACAAAGGTAAAAATCTATTCATCAGGATGGCAGATGGCCTTCCTGCCCCTCTCCAACCACTCTGCTGCCTGCTTCCTCAGATGTTTGGAAAACAGCAAAGGTATTCTATAAGGCAAGACGCCTAAACGCATTTCCCCATGGAAAGGAACACAGGAACAAAAAGGCTTCAGAGACAAAACAGAACACCACCAGTGACTTTCCATTGCACGTTCACCTCCTGCAGTTTTTTTCTCTGCCGTCGTCCATCTCTCCCCTTTTACTGTCTGACACCAGGGTCGGTCTAATTTGTTTGGCATCAGCTGCCCTTGGCTGAGTAGCCTGTCTGGTGACTGCCTGGGATACCGTAGCAGGTGACTCTGTTCCACCCTCCATTCCCTTTCAGCATCTGCCCCCTTCCTGTAACGGTGCTTTCAACTTCTACTCGCAGGTTTGACGACATCTACTCCTTTGAGAATCATTTTTGTCCTCTCGCCTTCTATATTTTATCCCTTTGTCAGCTCCTTTTCTTCCTTCTGTTCCCCTGATACATGTTTGTCTTTCTGACCCTTCATTCTTCTTTCTCCTGTGCAGATGGCATGCTCTGAGGCCCTGCCTTCTCTCCTGTGTGCTTCTGCTCTATTACTTGTGAGATATAGAACTATCTCATTGGGCTTTCTGTTACTTCAGAGAAAATTAAAAACTGAAATTATCCAGTTTTAATCCCCAACTTTCCCACACATGACCTCAAGAGAGTCAACGGTCTTAGGCTTTCCTTTCAGTGACAGCATCCTCACTTCCATCATCCTCCCTTGTCTCCCATTCCAGAACGCCATCACCCTGCAGTTCTAAACTCTAGTGTAGACCATAAACTACTCTAACTACTTTGACAATTCATGATGCCTTCTCTGAGGATTACTTATTCATGCATCCATTCATTGATTTATCAAGTGTTTATTAATGCTCTTCCATATGCAAGGCCCTGTGCTTAGCATCCCCTGGGAATGAACACCAACTTAGTCCCTGACTTATGGATCTTACAGTTTTATGCAGGAGACAGTTAACTAGTGAACAAATAAAATTTGTTGAATTGTCCTTTTTGCAGTTTGGCATCATCTTTCCTTTGAGACTCATTGAATGGATTTTAAACTCTCCAAAGGTTCTGTTGAATTAGAATAGCCATTTTATTACATTAGATGTTTCTAAGGGCTGGCACTTTATTTGACAAAACTCATAGAGGCCTAATGAGATGAATCTACTGTGATTTGTCTTTACAGAGGAAGAAACTGAGCATCTAAGTGGTTAGGAGATTTGTTCAAAGTCACATGACTGTTAAGTGGCCACCCAGGGATTTAACTCAGGTCTTTATGAGTCCACAGCTCAAGGTACTATGTGGGGACTTAGCTGCTTTGTAAGTTCTGGTTTTGTTGTTCTTGTTAAAGTTGCCAGGGAGTTTGTTTGTTTGTTTTGTACAGTAAAGGCATTTAGATCCTAGACAAAATACAATTTTGTCCGTAGGATTACCCATCTCTTCTGCTAGGGTTCTCTATATCAGCTAGTTCTGACTCATTCTCATTTGTTTATTTCTCCTTCAACAACTATTTATTAACTTCTACGTGTTGGACACTGTGCTAGTCACTGGGAATAAAACACAGGAAAGACAGTTACCCTGTCTTCATGATGCTTTTGGTTAATTAGGGATAAAGCATGAATAAAATATATCTAAAAGTGAGTATGCAATGAAAACAAATATAAATGGGGCTGTGATTTTTTTCAAAAGCTTATGCAGCTTCTCAGCTCTATAACATCTTACAGAATGAACAATCCCATGTTCAGATATTTCCTACAGTTGAGTGAGGTTCCTTTGGTAGAACTAAACAGCTCTCTCTGTTGGGTATCTGTTCCTTTACGATTGGTGCTTCCTGTCACTCGCTCAGATGCTCTGCTCCTGAATCATGCTTTTTCCTTCCACCTTAAATCAGAGGCTTTGGCGAGTTACCTCTTTCACTGAGATGCGTCAACCGTTTTAATATCTTTTGCCCTCTTGGGGATTCTAAGTTAAACTCCCCCTGTGAATGTGTGCCAGGAGGTGAATGCATGGGGAGGGGAAACACCGGCATCAGCTTTGCTAACTGCCTGTTAATCCAGCGTGTGTCTGTGTACATCCTGTGCGGAGGCTCTGGAGACCATCAGCACTGATGCTGCGCCCAAAGTCATTACTAAGTGCTCTCGAGTGTAAAGTAAGCTTCCCTCTGTCCTCAGACCCTAATACCACAAAGCCCTGGAGAACGGAGCCCTGCTGATCCAATAATGTCCTCCGTGTCTCTTCACAGCTGGATGTGCTGGTTTCTTCCAACATTTCCCGTTAGTTTTCTGCGTAGTCTTTTGACGTTCCTTATCCATCCTGCTTTCTTTTCTTCGTCTTGGTCACCACATTAAACTCTAAAGTGAGTCTGAGTATATTGCCTTTTTGGCAGAAGATGAAAAGACTTTTGCATTTATACAATTTGATTTTGGAGAATAAGAGTCAAGCAAAAGTCAACACATTTTTCTTTAAAACCTATTCCAGTCTAACAGACTTTTCTAAAGAATTCTATTCTTGCACCTTGCCCACTTTAGAAGTTATTTAATGTGTATACTTCTACCAATGCCTCCTGGAATTTCATTTTAATATCTTCACATGTCTGTAACATCATATAAAAAAAAATAGAATTTTATTTCTCAAAGAGAAGGAAATCTATAAACTTACTACTTAGGAGTTTTTAAGCCATTATAGCTTTGGCAACAATAATGTTACCAGAGCGCTCGCGCTCTCTCTCTCTCTCTCTATATATATATATATATATGTATATATATATGTTTTTAAATTATGCAGACATTCCACATTATCTTTTTTCTTCCTTTTAAAATTATAAGCCTTCAAAGAATCAGTGACATTTGCCACATTTGATCCTTAGTAAGTAAAGTCCTGAGAAACGCATCAGATAAAAAATGCACCTACTTTTTACCTTTTTAATACAGACTATCACCAGGTTTCCCCCCATCATCTATTGGTTAAAATCCAGACTTATTTGTGTGACAGTTCAGTCAGCCCACCCCGACATCCTCTCCAGCACTGTCTGCTATCACTCTCTGACATTTTCATCATACTTCCAACATATCACAGGTGTACTTTTTGTGTCTGGGCTGGACCAGATGCTGCTGCATCTCCCGACTGGAAGCTTGTCATGTTTTCTCTCTTTCTAGAGACACAGCACATGTATCTTTGCTTCTGTGTTTTCTCCTTCTGTGTAGGCCTATTACAAAGCTGACTCTCATACTTCTAGGTGATGTGTTCACTGAGGCACAACCACAGCTATTCATCTTTGCAAGCCTAATATCCAAGAGAATATAAGATATACTTGCTAGTCGAGTGGCTGAAGTACAGGATTCTTAAAAACTCTGACAAGGATTCTGGCAGAGCATTTCCACCTGGATTTTCTTACTTAATGGTATTAGCATCCCCATTTTGCAAAGAGAAAAGCTCAGAGAGGTTAAATGCCCGGTAATAAGCAACAGCATTGGTACTATCTGACTTTAGTGTCACAATTCACAAGGTCAGGCTAGATGCAATCCATCAGGCTGGCATGCAATCCAAACGTAAAGTAGAGATTACATGCTGTAAGAGGCAGTCTCATACCAGAAAGTACCCAGGCCTAAGAATCAAGAGACTGTGATTCCAGTGGTGACCATTCCACCTAGCTCTGACTTGAGGCAGGTCACACTATTGCTCTGGGTCTCAGTTTTCCCACTTGCAATATGACAGAACTGAACCACATAATGTCCAAGGATCATTTACATTTACCATTCCTATGAATTCTCCTCCCGTAATGATTCCTTCCTACTTGCAGCCTATGGAATGTTTAGTAGACAGAAACAAGCTGCTCAACTGCAAAACTCCCAATTCCAATATAAATATTTATAACAATATTAAAAAAATTCCTGAATGCTTTACCCTGAATTTTTTGCCAAACAAAGAGAATGAAAATAATTCTTTTTGCATGGAAAAATGCTTTGAGATGCGGCTCAAGAGGAAGTTAAGACCCTAAGTCCTGGATCTCTAGGAACCTCAGTCACCAAGAAAAAAACTAAACTCATATTCAAGAAAAAATATCTAGGAACCTGGGGAGTTAGGATTAAGATGCAAGAAAGAAGGAAAGAGTGCTAGCAAAGCCAGAGTACTGGAAACTTTGGGGAACAACAGTATTTACTATTGAATTTTAGCTTGCTTTGCTCTCTCAAAATTTTAGTAAAATCTGTGTACACAGAGC
The DNA here is from genome assembly GCA_963574355.1 of Loris lydekkerianus. Lineage (NCBI taxonomy): Eukaryota > Metazoa > Chordata > Mammalia > Primates > Lorisidae > Loris > Loris lydekkerianus. The sequence goes on along the minus strand of CAUYPK010110423.1, from coordinate 434 downwards.
CACGCATGAGTTGTCTTTTTGGTGGCTGAGTTCCAAATCCCAGTCAATGCATTATCAGATGGCCACCTGAGCAGGACAGAGACCAGGTATTCCAGGGACTCCATGCAGGCTGTGGGTTGCTCAAGGGTGGCATGTGTGTGCACGTGTGTGCATGTGTGTGGAGAGGTACTTCAAACCCTGCACATCCTAGACCTGTGCATTAATGAAAATTTGCCAGTATGTGACCGTCAGCATCTTGTTCTAATAAAAGCACCACGTTGAACCTCTGATAAGGGTCTAATAACCAGAATCCACAGAGAACTCAAATTTATTAGCAAGAAAAGAACACATGACCCCATTTCCGGGTGGGCAAGGGACTTAAAGAGAAACTTCTCTAAAGAAGACAGACGCAAAATCTACAAACACATGAAAAAAAGCTCATCATCCTTAATCAT
>CAUYPK010110422.1:0-19119 GCA_963574355.1 Loris lydekkerianus | reverse complement strand
GGGCCAAAATTGTTTGCCTTCACAGACATTCACAAAGTTGGTTATATCTCAAATATGTTGAGCTTGCTCACTAAAAACTGGGTTATGGCAAATGATTTCTCTCAACCTAAGTTTTTACCAATAAAATAGAGATAATATCTAAAAAAAAAAAAAAAAAAAAAAAAAATGTTCAAAAATGATGATAACACAACTTCAGAGACCTGTGGACAATATAAAGTGGTGCGACATAAGTGCATTAGTCACTCAGGAAAGGAAAGAGAGAAAGGAGCAAAAAATCTCTTTGAAGAAATAATAATCTAAATTTAGTAGAAAACATTATTTACAGATTCAAAGGTCTCAACAACCTCCATGCAGTTTAAACACACATAGAAAAATTGGTCTTAAACATACCATTGTCAAACTGATGAAAGTCAAAGATAAGGGAATAGTTTTGAAAGCATCAAGAAACACACCACATACAGAAGGACAGTGACAAGATTAATGGCTGACTTCTCTCTCAAAACCATGAGGACTAGAAGACATTGGTACATGTATTCAAAGTGCTGAATTAAAAGGAACAAAGAAGCAACAAAAGGACCCCATCAATTAAGAATTTGATAACCAGTGGAGTTATACTTCAAAAATGAAGGCAAGATAAAAATCATGCTCAGATAAACAAGAACTGAGAGAAATCAGCACCTGCAGATGTGTGTAATAAAGAGGTCTGTGTAGATCTCCAGGCTACAGGGAAGCAGCACAAGTGACTCGGATGTGCTAGAAGAATGAAGAGCACTGAAAGTCTTAAGTACCTGGATACACATAAAGTATTAAATATATGTCTGATTTCTCTTAATTTTCTTGAAAGATATGTAAGTTTGTAAAGCAAGTATGAGAGTTTGAATGGATTTATAACATCTATAGATGAAATCTATAGACAGCAATATCACAAAGAGTGTGTGTGATACAAAATATACTATTTCAAGTTTCCTGTATTTTACCTGCAATAATTCATATTAATTCTAAGCAGTTTGATGTAAGTTTAAGAAACATGTTATAGTCCTTAGAGCAATCACTAAGAAATAATGTGAAGATCTAACTACAAAACCACTAGAGAAATTAAGATGGAATATTAAAATATTACGTGCAAATATGGCAGAGAATAAATAAGAGATAAACTAGAAAGAGATATTCAGACAAGATCATGAGAGATAAAAAAAGGGGGAAAAACTAGATGAGACGAATTTTAAAATTATTAAAATAGTAATCTTAAACACAGCATTATCAATAGCTAAAGGCAAATTAATTGAAAATTCTTGTCAAAAAGACAGCATAAAAATTCAACAATCAACTACTATATATGATTATAAGATTTATACTTTGAATATAAAAACAAATAGATGGAAAGTTACAGACTTTGAACAGAAGTGGCTATATCAATATCACGCAAAATAGACTTACAGGCCAGGAAGATTACTACAAAAAGGAGCATTTTGTACATTAAGACAATATAACTTTACTTTCACTTTGTCATGCAAAAGCATTTTTTTTTTCCCTTGTGCATGAGATTAAAGTTTATCGATCATTTTTCTGTGTTTTCTGGGTTTTGAGTTTTCTCCACTATTATATTAAAGACAAGTTCCTTATGTTTTCTTCTAGTACTTGGACAATTTCACCTTTTAAAAATAGGATTAATCATTAGAATTTTTCACCTCAAAAATATATAAAAGGTCTTGATTTCTTCAAGGGTTTTTCCTGCACTCTTCTCTAGGGAAGAAAAAGTATCCAATGTACTCACCCCTACTATGAAACTAATTTAGGGCTTTCACATGAAAGCTGTAACCCATTTGCAACCTAGGAATAGGGGGAAGGGGGAAAGGGAGGGGAGGGAGGGTGGAGGTGAGTGGAAGGAGGGGGATTGGTGAGAATACATTTGTGGCGCATCTTACAATGGTATATGTGAAACTTAGTAAATGTAGAATGTAAATGTCTCAACACAATAACTGTGAAATTGCCAGGAAGGCTATGTTAACCAGTGTGATGAAAATGTGTTAACCGGTCTGTGAAACTAGTGTATGTTGCCCCATGATCATACCAATGTACATAGCTATGATTTAATTTAAAAAAAAAAAAAAAAAGGTCTTGATTTAGTGTAACTGAATCAAACTGATATTTGATACATAAGAATGACTTTTTTCACTAACATTTCCTCGTGCATTTAATTGGTAAATAATCAGCACAGAATTTTTGGATAGGAAAGCAAAATTCCCCAAATATGTTCTCTTTTCACGATCAAAGGAGTGGGAAATTTCACAACCGTGAAGTAGCTCAGGCTCTTCACAGCTTTCCAGTAGGCTACTTCAAAGTCAGCAGGAAGCTACTCCGACATGGTGTGAGAATGGATCATTTCTGACAAAGGCAGAGCTGTGATTCCAGTTTCCCAGCATGATTAAGGTCATCATGCTCCCTTTTTTATTAGTGACTTTCACGGAGTCTCTCGTAACTGCCCAGCCGGCATGATGTGTGGCTCTGTGCTGTCGACTTCAGCTTTACAGCATGGAGAAGAGTAAGCTTACATGGTAGCAATCAGACAGGCAGACCCTGCAGGGCTCAAGAATCTTGGCACAGTCCACTCCAAGGGGAATCCGTGTCTAGCTTTTTGTAATAGAGTAGTTACTATGTTTGTCTATTCAGAGAGCACACTTTTCAGGACTAAATACAAACATACATGCAAGTATACACACTTTACCTTCTATCATTTCTGGCTCTTTTTTTTTTTTTTTTTCTTTTTAAATTTCAGAATATTAGGGGGTACCCAAATTTTGTTTACATACCTTGTTTTTGTACAGATTGAGAAGTTAAAACTATGCCCTTCACCCAGATAATGTGCATTGTACCCATTAGATGTGGATTTACCCATCTGCTCCTCTTTTCTTCCCCCAGCTTGATTTTCATTGAAATTTACTTCCATATGTGCACTTAAGGGTTGATTGTTTATTTCCAGTTTGGTACTGAGCACACGTGTTTGTTTCTTTATTCTTGTGATGCTTCACTTAGAAAAATACTTCCTAGTTCCATCCAGGTTGTCACAAAAGATACTAGATCGCCATTGTTTTTTATGGCTGAGTAGTCCCCCATGGTATACATGGCTCACATTTTATTAATCCATTCATGTATTGGGGGGGCACTTGGGTTGTTTCCATGTCTTTGTGATTGTGAATTGTGCTGCTATAAACATTTTAATGCAGGTGTCCCTTTCATAAAATGACCATTTTTCCTTTGGATATATACCCAGCAGTGGGATTGCTGGATGAAATGGTAGGCCTGCTCTACGTTCTTTGAGGTATCTCCATACAATTTTCCATAGTAAATTTTACACTAGTTTGTAGTCCCACCCCCAGCGCTCCTTTCTCTTCACCAACACCTCCTGTTTGGAGACTTTTTGATTAGAGCCTTTCTCACTGGAGTTAGGTGAGATCTCTTTATGACTTTGATTCACATTTCCCTAATAATTAGAGATGTTGAGCATTTTTTCATGACTTTGTAGCTCATTAGACTATCTTCCTTTGAAAAGTCTCTATTCATATCTATTGCCCAGTTTTTAATGTGGTTGTTTGATTTTTTTTTTTTTTGATGATTTGCTTGAGTTCTTTATAGATTCTGCAGCTCTTTACGAAGTGCATAGCATGCAAATATTAAATATTTTCTGCCTCGTTCTGTGGGCTGTTTATTCACTCTATGCATGTGTCCTTGGCCCTGCAGAAACATTTTAACTCTGACCACGTCCCATTTGTTTATTTTTGATTTTGTTGTGATTGCTTTTGAGGTCTTCTTCATAAAACCTTTCCCAAGGCTGATATCTGTAAGAATTTTTTCTCAACATTTTCCTCTGGAATTCTTACAGTTTCATGCCTTAGGTTTAAGTCTTTTATCTATTGTGAATTAATTTCTATGAGTTGTGAGAGGTCTCCATCCCGGTTCAGTCTTTTAAACATGGCTATTCAATTTTCCCAGCACCATAAACCGAACAGGGATTCTTTTCCCCAGTGTAAATTTTTTTCTGCTTTGTCAAAATCAGATGGGGATGTTAGGATGGTTTTATCTCTGTTCTCTATTCTGACCCATAGGTCTATGTCTCTGATTTTGTGCCAGTACCATGCTGTTTGTAGCCTTGAAGTATAGCTTGAAGTGTGGTAGGGTGATGCCTCCCACTTTATTTTTATTAGGTAAGTTTCCCTTGGCTACTTAGAGTTATTTCTTATTCCATTTAAAGCAAAGAACTATTTTTCCCTGGATCTGAGAAAAATGGTGTTGGTATTTTAAAGGGAAGCGCACTGAATCTATAAATCACTTTGAATAGTGTAACCATTTTAACAATGTTGATTCTGCTGATCCATGATCTTTTCTGGCTCTTAAACCCAGAGTTACTGCTATGTTGTTTCTTTTGAAAACCAAACAAAAGATTGGATACCCATAGTTGTTATCAAATAGTATGTATAAAGATTAGGTATAAACATATATGTAGAAATAATACGAATAAGCTTCAGCTCGTATGATTTGTAGGTGTTGAAAGATGTGAGAATCTTGTAACCAAAACCATTACAGTCAGTTGCCAAGTTACAAACATCTGACTTACTTTGAACTAGTACTTACAAATGGAGGCTATTACAGTTAGTCCCAGAGTTACAAACATTTGACTGACATATACCTTGCACTTATGGACAGAAGCTATTACAGGTAACAAGTAGATGTACCTGTTCCAATTTACATACAAATTCAACTTAAGAAAAGCCTACAAAACCCATCTCATTCATAACCCTGGGATTGCCTGTAATTCAAATAGTCTTAACATGTCATGAGCACCAACCTTGGGGGACAGTGACGTTCTTCAAATATTCTCCACTTACACAATGTGTTAGCAGACTTGCAACTAGGCGCACACCCTCATAATAAACTGGAAGCTTTTAGTTCCTCTTTGGGAGGGTGAGTCTCCCAAAGCATAAGGGAGAGGACCTACAGATTGAACTCTCCCGGCTCAGGTTGGAGTACTGGTTTGATTTTTCTGTGGCTAACCAGAATTGACAACCTGCTGAGACCCTCAGGCTCAACTTCTCCAGATGAAAAATCATGACAAAAATAATGTGTGTATCTTAGCAGATAGATGATATACGTGTAATGGGAAAATTGGTTTTGTGGTTGTTGGATGACTCGAGCAGACTATCTGGATCCACATGGCAGCTCTATACCTAGTTGCTGTGCCATTATGGGCACATGACCCTCTCTGTGCCTCAGTTTCCCTACTTATGAAGTAAAAATGGTAACACTGTACTTTGTAGGGTATAAGGATTACATGGATTGATTTGTGTAGATCGGTTAGAATAAAGTGTGGTATACAGCAAATTAGCTGTGATTTTAAAAATGAAAGGTTATTTAGAGGTAGGTATTGCAGAATAATTTATTTATTTATTTGTTTATTCCTTCATTTCCCAGCCACTTTGAGTGCTGTTCCTCCTACAGAAATCCTGTGAGGTTGTGTGCTTTCTACCATGGCAGAGAGGGAAACCCAGGATGCTATTGTACTAAACCAGTGGTTCTCAGCCTTCCTAATGCCACGATGTATTTTCATTGTCACAAAAGGGCCTCGACCCACAGGTTGAGAAATGCTGCACTAAACAATTTCCCTAGAGTCTTTCTGATGGTGAACCATGGAGCCAGTGCACGATGCCAACACTCACTTCTCCCACTCCACCATGATGGTGTTCAAAAGCAGCACAGTCATTGCCACGTTGACTCCCTCCCAGCTGGTCAGCCCCTCCTCGTATCAGAAGAGTCCACTCCTCTGCTGATTTGCTTTGATAGTCAAGTCCTAACTCTGCAAAGGACTGGGGCCTATGTAGCCTTCCAGCCACACCGGTACTGACCTTCCCCCTTTCCTAGAAACACACAAGCCCCTCTATCATCTCCAAACCTTTGTATATTCCCACTGCCTGGAATACTCATATTCTTGTTAAGTTTTTTATTTGAACAAAATTGCAGGTCACAAACACAGGCAGAAGGCTTAGAAAACAATCTCAAGGACTTAACCTTTATTTTGTTTATTAGTGAACTGTGCTGAAAATTGTCTTCCTTTGTAAGAGAAAATAGACAAGGAGAGAGAATATTTATTACTCAGAGGGCTGAGCTCAGAAACCTGTTTATCTGACTAATCAGATTGAAGCCGTGAACTTAAATAAGACTAAACTTGGTCTGTGCTTTGTTCTTTATCATTAATTAGACAGCATCTTCTGTGGTCCTGGACATTTAATGGACAGAAGAAATAGCTCCCTGAAATGTCAAATTACTTTACAACAGAGCCTGTTCTAATTTCTCAGGAGTATAACCTTTCGAGAAAAGGCTTACGTTGACTCTAAAGTTGATAAAATGTGTTTTAGAAAAGCAATATGCAGTCATAAAAATGTTTACTGCAGGAAAACAAGATATATAGTAGTAGTTTATGAAAGACTCACGGTATTATTGGATTTAGCTGGAGATCAACTCACTAGGCTTTTCTCCCTTCTTTCTATTTGTTCCTCCAAAGATATGGCTGTATCCGAGGAACTTGCCGGAGAGGAGAAAATGCATGTTTATGTATTGATTTTCTACAAAAAGTAAAAAAGAAATTGATCATTTTAAAACTAGAAAAAACCTTACAGAATAAGGAGATAAATAAAAATATATTTTATATAGCTTGCAAAATGCATTTGTGTTTTAAGTGTTAACATAAGAGAGTTTAAAAAATGTAAAGTTTATAAAGTATAAAAGTTACAGTACTAAGCTAATTTATTATTGAAGACAGAAAAATATTTTACATACATTTAACATAGTAGGTGTCCGGTGCTTATAGCGTCTGCAGTGGTGTGTAGCGAAGTCGAGGCCTCAGGCTCACGGACTCACCCAAGTTAGTGTCCTGTAAGCTGCCTTCATGGTAAGCGTCCTTACAAGTGAACCATTTTAATCTTTCAGACCAGGTATTCTCTGTACCTTTTCCATATTTAAATATGTTTAGATACACAAATACTTGCCATTGCGTTACATCTGTCTCCATATTTGGCACAGTGACGTGCCATACAGGTCTGCAGCCTGGGAGCACGGGCTGCCCACACAGCCAGGGTGTGCAGTGTGTAAGTACATTATCCCATCTGGGTTTGTGTAAGTACATTCCATGAGGTTTGCACACAAAGGAAATTACCTAGTGATACAGTTCTCAGAACATAATCTCTGTCATTGAGGGACACACAACTGTTCCAAAATGTACAATGTCTTTGGCAATTGTAAAATGTCTGTGGCAATTTCTGATACAAACATAGGGCAGTTCAAACTTTCCCTCTGAAGATTTGAGTCTAAGTTTGTTGAAATGAATTGACAATAGACAGATTAACAGGAAGGCACACAATTTTCTCAAAGTGTATTCGGTGGCTCATACCTTAATCCCAGCACTTTGGGAGGCAGAAGCGGGTGGATTACCTAAACTCACAGGTTCGAGACCAGCCTGAGCAAGAGCAAGACCCTGTCTCTAAAAATAGTTGGGCACTGTGGCGGGCGCCTGTAGTCCTAGCTGCTTGGGAGACTCAGGTGGGAGGATAGTTTGAATCCAGAGTTTGAGGTTGCTGTGAGCTATGATGCTATAGCACTCTACAGAGGACAACAAAGCTAGACTATGTCTCAAAACTAAAAAAACAAAAAAACCCCCAAAGGATTATCTGGAATACTGTCCCCACCCTCAATGAGTGATTAAGACTGTGCTGAGTGGTGTTGTGGAAAGAAGGGGTTGTGCAATTGAGGGGCAGGCCCAGCCAGGAGGGCTTCCTGGAGGAGGTTTGCAGCCATCCCATGAGGTGAGTGGGGTTGGGAGGACGGCAAGCAGTCAAGAAGGGTGTAGGCAGGTGAAGCTGTGTGTGCAAGGTCGGAGGATGAAGAACGTCCTGCAGCCCTCAAATCTAAGAGGCTGCATGGGGCAGGGGAGGAGGAATCTCAGAGCCCTGTGAGATGTGTCAGGTAAAACAGCAACAGGGTGTCACGGAGGGATGCTAGGCAGGGGGCCAGGATTCTTCAGGGCTACAGTGGCCGGTGGGAACAACAGGTCAAACGCCTGTCCACAGACCAACCATGGAGGGTGCAGGAGGGGACTCGGATGTTGGTGATCGTCCAGAGGTAGTCCCCAGCCTTCTCCTTTTAGGGGTGTTGTTTATGGAGCTGGGAGAAGCCTCGAGATCAGTCAGGGCTGCTCCATCCTTCCCACTGCCCTTCGGATCTTCCAAAGATGAATCAGACACCCAGCTTCCCTCCCAACCTGGACAAAGGGAGGGTCCACAGCCTTCCATCATCTCCAGTGGCTCTGACTCTACACACCTTGACAGTTGATCCTGAGAGTCCACATAGGTGCCCCATACACATATTGGGAGGAGAACCAGCCAGTCTGCAAGAGCCTGTGATCCAGGTGGGAAGACAGGCAATGTTGTGAAAGCCAGGATAGAATGGTAAAGTGCTGATAATCAGCATCACGAAGAAAGCTCTGTGGGAGGGGAAAAGATGAAGGGAGGGCAGCTTCCCAAAGGCCGTGCAGCTAGAAAGACTCATTATGCCTCTTCTAACAGGGCTTGGGTTCTAGGCAGAGGGTCACAGTTCTCTCTCTGGAGACACTGAATATTTTCAGAGGTGAATGAGGTGATCTTTGTTTTGAGAAATCAATCTTGGCCACAATTGGATTACTGGTTGGGAAGAGGAGTGATTGGTGGGGCTAAGAACCCACCTGATTTCAGTTTATATTTTGCTCATCTGATGAACTCAGCCACCTGTCTCTTGCCTGTTCCTGCAGCATGGGGTAGCTGTGGGGACGAAGCCTCCCTCTCCTGTCCTGATCCACGTCGACTCAGTCTCCTTGTGACTGCCTGTGAAGTCATTACCCAGGCCTGGGCTATGGAGACCGGAGCTATTGGCAGTAATGACTCACATTCATTATTGAGTGATAGTAATGATTCAAGTGAAACTAATGACAAAATTATTTCTCTTCGAACAAGAAACTTTGTGCCAAACTGGTTGTTGATGATGCTTGAAAAATAACAAGAGGTCATTAAAGAACTTCTCCCAATTCTGTGTTCCTATTGGATGCAACTTTTAAAGAATCAGTTCAGTTAATAGGGAATAAATAACTGTAGACTTCTAGGTCTTACTTGTCAGTTACACGTTTGTTGATGAAATGAGCAGAAATGTGTATATGACTCAGCTGAACCTTCCTTGACTGTGCTGTTCACAAATGTGTTCCCACCAAAATTATAGGTTCATCAGTGTGATGCCCAACTGGGGCATCGGACAAACCCAGTGCCACTTCCTATTCTGCATTCACGCTCAAGGTGGAGGAAGACAAGGGTCATCTTTTGTGATCTTTCTGGGAAAGCAGATACTGTAAGTTAAGAAGCAAATTCTTTGGCTGATTGAACAACCAGTTGAAGTGGGACCTGTTGTAATTTAACCCATGGACCGCATGAATGATGGGCCTGGCCCTTCCGGGAAACTCTTTTTACAGTTCCACTGTAAAAGGAACTGTAAAATGCAGTTTACAATTTTAATAGGATAAAATGCTTCTATTGAGTGAGGCTGTGGTGCACAGAGCCAGCAGCTGGGGAGAGAAATGAAAGAGAAACCTAAGTCAAGCCTTTTGGAGGCTTGTTTGAAGGAGGAAGGTTGGGCGGGAGGGCAAAGAGAGGCTAAGTTCCATCTGAGCCTCCCACTCCCACCACGTCTCCTGACCACCAACCATGGCCTCACCATCAGACTGGTCATCTGGGTATGCACGACTGCTGTTTGGACAAACAAAATGGTTAGGAATGTTGGTTTTCAGCCAGCATGCCTGAATAGAGCTCTCCTAAGTATTTCATATAAATCCAGTTTAAAAAGAGGTTTCTGTAGCTGTAGACTTATTATTTCCACTGTTTATCAACCTATTTGTAAGTAAAAGCGAAGGAAATTCTTTGGAGACATGACATCAGGAGAAATTGTCTTTAAAAATATTTTCATTTTTATTACATTTGTATCCCTTGCAGTTTCAAGAGAACAGTAAAACTTGATCTTATGTGTAATCTGATCACATTTTTTGCTATAGACTTGTAGAAGGTTTAAGTTCCATGTTATGATTATTTGTAGTAAAATATTTGAAGCCAGTGGGTACATTTAGAAAAGGAATTTTGCCTATAGAATATCACCCACAGAAGCCATGTTTTGCCATGAGCTCTGAATTACTGTACTTCGGCTGACAATTGTTGCTTAGGGTAGATGAATGCTGGGTCCTGGCAATACCACCTACGGCCCAAGCTGGAGACGTCTCACTTGCAGAGAGACAGAGTAGATTTCCCTACCATCTGACAGCTGGCTTGTCACTCAGATAAAATGCTGAGTGTCAGAGCCCATGGACAGAATGAATACACATGAGATTAGTGCAGACCCACTGTCACTGTTGATGACAGTGACTGGAGACTTCTCCAGGGAGGCCACCACACTGCTGGTGACAGGCTTCTAAGGTGGAAGACCCCAGCTCTGTCTGGATGTAGCTGCTGCTCAATGCTAGGGGGCCTCAAAGCATTTGCCAGGACCGAGGACATAGCAATGAGTCAGAAACATCTTGGTTAAAAGAAAATGGAGGTGGTAGGGAAGATAAGCAAAAATGAAAGAAGGAAGCAAGTGCATAAGCAGTTAAGTCCAAGTATGGTAGGACAGGCACACTGCTGGCACTCACCAAAGGGAGTTGCAGGGAAGTGGGTTATTGTGTCCCACAGATGGGAAAAGGTTTATGCCAGAGGGAACCCCCAGAGGAAGTGACTGGCCATGATAGGTGATATTTTAGAGATAAGAACAAAATGCAAGGGCATGCCTCCCTCTGCCCTTGGGAATATCCACTGCCCTTGTGCACTTGGAAGGTGACAGGTGTGCTCTTCACCTGCACTCGCTTGTCTCAAACTTGAGATTCTCTTGGCAGGGACCATAACCTACACATTGAGGAGGTTTCCAGCAGATGGCTATTTTAATGGAATATTATTTTGGAAGCCAAAGAAAGTATCTATTTTAAAATGCAGAAAAATGAAATTGCTGATTGAAAACTGAACTCTGAGTAAACCTGGAGCTAGAAAGAATAAGTAAGATTTTTGTAATCTCAACTGAAAGACCAGGCTCTGAGTATTTCCAGAGACTACAGCAGAACTTGGAACACCTCTTCACAGGTTTCAGTGGAGTCAACTCTCACATAGAATAATATTCTACATCCCTAGCTGTATTAGTTAGAGTTCTACAGAGAAACAGAACCAAGAGGCTGTACAGAGAGAAAGAGATTTGTTATGAGGCAGTGACTCACCTGATGATGAAGGCTGACCAGTTCCAAGACCTGCAGGTGAGTCAGCAAGTTGGAGACCCAGGGAGTCAAGGATGTAGTTCCAGTTTTAGTTTTAAGGCCCCAGCAGGGCTGAGGGTGAGGTTCTACTCCAAATGCTGGCAGGCTTGAGATACCAGAAGCTCCAATGTTCCAGTTTGAGTTAAAAGGCAGGATGAGCTGAAAGGCAGTCAGGAAGGAGAAATCCCCTCTTTTCAGGGGTGGATCAGCCTCTTTTTCTATTCAGGCCTTCAGTGGATTAGATGAGGATCATCCAAGTTAGGGAGGGCAATACACTTGACTCAGCCTGTCAGTTCAAGTGGTACTTTCATCCAAAAACACCCAGAATGATGTTTGATCAAATATCTGGGCACCTTGTGGACCAGTCAAGTTGACACATAACTATAGGAGACTGAACACCAAGCTTGTAGAAGCGGTCACTGATTCTTGAGGAAGGCGCTGGGAGCAGGACAATCTCCTAGCGGGCATGGAGATGTTTTGCTGCCCAGAGACAAGCCCTCAAGCAACTGCATGTGTTGATAAGATAAGATCAATATATTAGGTGTTATACTTTGCACATTTGTAGTGCAGCAGGGTGGGAGTTGAGCCCGCAGGGAAAGATCACATAGTGACCATTAAGTAAGTGATCCTAGTACATGGGTCCCCCACACCTGTTGTATAATGCTTCAATAAAAGGCCACAACAGAGGTTACTTAGGGGCTCTACCTGTGCCTATGGGAAGCCAACCTCTTGCAGGCTCTTACTTTCAATCCGTGTCCTGGCTTTTTTTATTCGTGCGGTGATGGGGTGCCACAGCGGCACCGACATATAACAGTAGCTGTCACAGAATGTGTGTAAAGAGAGAAGTTTGAGAAAACACTGTGCCGGGGAATCTTAAGAAAATGTCAGCTCAGTTGTAAGTGTGTTGGTTGTGTATGTGTCCAAGTCTGCTCAGTGTCCTATGACCATTGTTTTCAAAGGACTTACTGCAGATAAAGCTTGCTGGGCACATTACTTTATTACACTTGTTACAGATACAGCAAATAAAATTAGAAAAGTAGGCCTACAAAAAGTTGAATTTCCTATAAACAACTCTGTTTTTTGTTTGTGTTTGTTTGTTTTTGTAGAAGTGTGTCCCAAGTACTGAATCAATAGAAATTCAAATTTAACTGGAGTCTCATATTTTAATACAAAACAAGGTCAAGTTAAAAAAAAGTATTTCTAACTTTAAGCTTATAAGTTTATCCTAATTTTTTGTGTGCATTTACAAATGAATTTATTTTGAACATTTTAATTTTCATTCTTCTCTAATCTTTAAAAATTTGAATTTCCAGAAAATATTTTTTATGAAACAAAAATTGGTAAACTCTAATATCTTTGATTATCATAATAAAATGATGAAAACTTAAAAAAAAAAATTAATGATCACAGTAAGTGTTTCCCTGGGAAGATCTCCTGAGTGGTTAATATGGATTCTTCTGCCAGTGTTTATAGTATTTTGACCTGGTTTCCAGCTCTCTTTGATGTCAAGACTTATGATTAAATCACCATGTATTTCAGTGCCACCCTGCTCTGCCAAACTGAGGGAACTGCTGCAGTCACTGAATCTTTCCCACCCATTCCTTCTACCACTCAGCCCATGTGTGAACCTCTGCCTACCTTCCCAGGACTCCTGGGTAGACGTCATCTCATAATGACGTCCTTCCTGGCCCATGTGCTACCATGGAAATGGATACACCTCCTTTCTCCAGTCATATTGCCCTCATTGATCTACCTATTGACATTTCCCAGCTCCCCTGGCAGTTGTTTTTATAGAGTCCTGAGTACATACTAGGCACTCAGTCAATGTTTGCTTAAAGAATACATGGGCCTGTTCATAATTTTGGTACACTTTATTCAAACTCATCAAATATAAGATCAATTCAGTCAAAAAGTAATTAATCTTCATGTGTTCTTCCCCTCTCAACTCTTTAAAAAATAATGTGACACCCACTTAATTAACCAGAAGCTGCTGTCTATTGTTTTATGAGGCATGTCTGATTTAATTTTAAAACACATTAATGGAGAGTTTGTTTATCACTCTATTGTCTTCCTCAGTGAATACTCAAGTGTCCTTCATGTTGAGTCTTTTGCATTTAAATCATATAATTTACTAAAACAACAAAGACAAATGTTTAAGCATGCATGGGGTTCTGTTTACTTTTCCTAAGATTTATTATTAGTTAGTAAAATGCTTGGCTGTTTACTTAGTGTATTTCTAATGAAGATGTGACAAGAGTGTCAAAAGTGAAACCAGGAATCAGCCTGGTAACCTCAAGGCTAGGATAAAAAATACAAGTCAGTGAAAGTCCATATCCTTCCCATGTATAATAGTGAACATGGTTTCCTTCTGATAAAATCCCACTGTCAAACATTTCAATTTTCATGTGGGTTTTTGCTGTGGAATCTAATGTGTATTGCATGCTGTTGCTGCCAGTTTGTCAAACAGCAAGAAGCAACTAAGGGTGGCATAAATGTCCCCCCCCTTAAAAAAAAGTGCCACATAATTTTTAATGGAAGAGAAAAAAAGTATGGATAATCACATCTTAGACTATTAAATGTTACACAGTGTGTGTGTAAACATGAATAAGAAATTGATTCATGTTGCCTAGGAATTAAGGAAAAATGGACCAGCTGTTCCTTAAGCATAACAAGGGATTTGTGGGACGTGGGGAGAGACAATACACTGTGGGCAAAGTGTCTCGACAGTCGGCAAGGGGTGGGAGGGGTTATGGAGATGAAAATGAGGCAAGTGCTAAACAAGCAAAAGACCAATACCTTTCCTTGGACTCATCAGAGAATGGAGGCCTCGGCGGAAACTGCCACTCCCAAATCTGGAGATACAGGCAAATCTGAAGTCATAGCTGAGATCTGCTTAACAGGAGCAGAAGCTGCTGGACCATAAACTGGTACAAACAGTTAAATAAAAGCCTTGAAAAATTACCCAAGACTGAGAATGAACTAGCATGATGGCAAGATTCTCCTGGGGGTCCCTAGAATTTCCTGGCTTTGACTTCCAGGCATCCCACCAGCCAACCAAGGAGAGGGGGTTGAAAACTCTCCCTTATGGTTCTGGCGGAGAAGGGAAGAGTAGCCATTATGAAATTCAAGCAGATTGGTCTCTGTAATCAAAGCCTATTCTCCAGGGCAAAAGATTTTACCAAACCCTTATCCTCCTGGGAGAATAACATTTCTCTGAGTCTAGTATTCTTATCTAAAAAAGAGGTTTATTAAGAGACACTTATAAAGGTCAGAACCTATCGTACAAAGGTCCACTAAGACATTGGGATGTGATCATAAGATTACGGAAGGCATTCCCTCTGGCACACCTTAGCACCTCACCAACAGGGGTTTAGTATTATTACAGTAGATTTCAGCTGGAAGAACTATAAGATGCAGACTCTCTGTCGGGAAGATGATTTAGGGAAGTCAATTGGGGAGAAAAAACAAAAACACTAGAGAAATTGAAAGCATCTGGTACCTACATCCTTACCAAATGTTAAATGCAGACAAATCCCTAGCCAGATTAACATACAACCTCAAGTTAGAAACCTATTTATCTCAATTTTTATCCAAAACATCATGTTTGGCTTTCCATCCAAAATTACAAGGCATGCTAAAAGGCAAGAAAAAACACTATCTGAGAACATGAAGACCCAGATATGACAGAGACATCAGCTTTATCAGACAGGGAATTTAAAATAACTATAATTATTACATAAGGACTCTAATGGGAAATATAGATAACATGTAAAAACAGCTGGGTCAGGTAAGCAGAAAGATGGATGCTCTAAAAAACCAGAAATTCACAAAATCAAAAACATTATAATATGAATTAAGAGTGCCCTTGATTGGCTCACTAGTAGACTGGCCGTGGAAAGAATCAGTGAGCTTAAAGATAGGTGGCTAGAAGTTTTCCAAACTAAAGTGCACAGAAAAAGACCAAAAAGCAAACAAGTTTGAGACAAATCTCTAAGAATGGTGATGTGATTGCAGAAGGTTTTTTAGATATAAGTAATTATATATAAATAATTGGAATATATGTACATTTGGAACACAAAAAGAAGAAGAAAAAGAAAAAGGAAGAGTGGAAAGATTTGGAGCAATAATGGCTTAAAATTTTTCATAATTAAGGACAGAGGCCAAACCACAGATTCAGAAAAGTGAAAAAGCACCTACCAGGATAATTATGTTTTTAAAAGAATCTGTATTTAAGCATATCATATCCAAATGGCAAAAAAAAAAAATGAAACAAAGAGAATATTTCAAAAGATGCCAAAGGAAAATAATCACCAAACTAGACCATGTCATGAGCCATAAAACACACCTTAACAAATGTAAAAGAATATAATTTATACAAAATATGTCCTCAGATTACAAAAGAATGAAATTAGAAATTATAACAGAAAGATGCCAGTAGCTAAAATATTTGGAGATTAACTAACACAATTCAAAGTAACACACTGTCGGGGGTGGAGACAAGATGGCTGATTGAAGCCAGCTTTCCACAGAGGCTCTCATCCAGAAGGAGAGTTAAAGGACAGAAATTTAGCAAGTAACCTGGTGGATTAGAGCTGCGCCAAGAGAGTAGGTTGAAGAACACACATCAACCCCTCTGAGGCGAGCTGCGACCCCAAGGATACAAACAAAAGGTACAAAATCCATCACCAAGCGGACAGGAGTCCCCTCCTCCATGAGAATGGCTCAGAGTGCCCCACAAACAAATGAGCAGAGTTCAAAGGTCCTCCCACAACACTCCAAGGGAGAGACCATCTAAAAACTGGACCTACCTCACCTACTAGGGTGCCACGGAGTTCTCTTGCCAGGCATAAAACTGTTAAAAGTGTATATATTTTCTACCTGCAATTCTGAGCTCCTAGCACTCCCCTCCACTCTCACTCTGAGGTCTGGAGGCCTGTCACCCAGGAGTCCAGATTCTTGGGTGATTTCTCGAGGGGTATGGACAGAGCCTAGACTGCAGCTGGCCTAGTGCTGATTCTGATGCACGGGAGTGAGGAGAGGATGATCGGCTGAGAGGGAACCATGCCAGAACGGCGGTGCCCTGAAGCACAGAGCAGCAGCCGTTTTTGGCAACAATAGGGCTCACCCCGGATATTTTGAAGCCACACCCCCTGTCTCCCTGGGCAACCAGAGGAGGCCAGGCATCTTCTCAGGTGGCAACCACCTGCAGAACACATCTGGGACTGAAACGCAGGCCCCATGAGTAAAGGGTTTGCCTGAGGTGGTACCGGCCTGGATGGAGCACGGGGACTAGAAAATGCATGCACAGAGCCGGGAAATTCTCAGGGCAGGGCTGACCCAGAGGACCTCTTTACTGACCCTAAGATGCACCTGGCCCTCAGGGGATTGTCAGCATATAGACAAAGCAAGGCAGGAGGCTAGTACTGACACCTAACCGTGCTGCAAATAAAAACCTGCAGGAGCAAAGATGGGGCCTGAGGCATAGTTTCTGGGAACTCAAAACAGCTTCTCTTCTGCAGGGGAATTTAGCAGGAACAGAAACAAATTTCTGCAAAGTTGTTCTGTTCTGTCAGTAACGTCAATCAGGGACGGGGCTGGAACTGAGTGAACACCCCCCAGCCTCCATCAAGCACTCGAGGTTGTCAGGCCTCACCTCCCCCTGCTAGATAGAGGCAGAGCGCAGTGGCCTGGCTGAGCAGAAATAAATTTCTCTGTGATTCAGGCAGGTGCAAACCCCTGGAGTTTCTGCTCACTGGAGGCAACTGGATCACAGCCCTGTGGGGCTCTCAGTGACTGAGTGTGACAGAGGTGCAAGATGGGGAAGGAGATACCAACCTTCCCAGACTAATCCATTTTCTGGGTGGGTCCTCCTGACTTCACAGAGCACTGAAGCAAGTCATATTTGAGTTGTTACCAGACCAGTGTGATCCAGTTGCCAGAGACCTTTTAAACATTCCCATCTGAGACAGGTGCTGACTGAGACAATTGATTTGGACCTTTTGAACTGAGTCAATCACCCGAAGACTATTCAAGTGGTGCCCTGGGTGTGTGGTTGTAGGAAGGTTTGATTTTCCTTTTCCAATTATTGCCAGTGGGGAGTGGGGTGACTTAAGTGCTGATATTTCTTCAAGCTGAGACTTCAACCCAGAGTAACTGTTTCACTAGGGTCGAACAGAGACCAGTTGAAAACAAGACGGAACCACTTAGCCCCAACACACAAAACAGGTCCCCAGTTTCTCAGGCTATAGCACTGTACAGGTCCTCGAAAAAGCTCCAGGGGAAAAGTCAAATGGTGTAAAATAATCATAGGGCAGAATCAGTGGAAAAACTGTGGTAAAATGAATAACAAAAATAGATAACCCACCCCCCCCCCCCCCCAAGGAAAGATATGGCAGATGTAACTGAAGATCCCATTCATAGACAGCTGGCTGAGATGTCAGAAATCGAATTCAGAATTTGGATTCCAAACAAGATGAAAGATTTGGAATTAAAATATGAGGAGCAATTCAAAAGTCAGAATTAGAAATTTGAGGAGAAATTCAAAAGTTGTCTTAGGAATTTAACGACTATAAAGACAAAACCACCAAAGATTTTGACGCACTGAAGCAAGAATTTACAGCCCTCAAAGGTCTGAAAAATACAGTAGAATCTCTTAGTATTTTGCTGAGAGAAGAGTAAGCAGAAGAAAGGATTTCTGACATTGAAAACAAAGCTTTTGAAAGGTCTCAAACTCTCAAAGAGGAAGAGAAATGGAGAGCAAAAATGGATCATTCTCTCAGAGAGCTCTGGGATAATTCAAAGAAGGCTAATATCCACCTCATTGGAATTCCTGAAAGTGATGAAGTGGCAACTCGAGGCACAGAGGCCCTTCTCCATAAAATTATACAAGAGAATTTTACAGACATGCCAAGAGATTCTGAAATTCAGATAGCAGACAGTTTCAGAACCCCAGCATGACTCAATCCGAATAAGACATACACCAGGCATATCATAATTAACTTCACTAGTGTCAATATAAAGGAGAAAATTCTGAAAGCAGCCAGACGTAAGAAATCCATTACCTACAAAGGGAAGAATATTAGAATGACTGCAGATCTCTCTGCTGAAACTTTTCAAGCCAGAAGAGGGTGGTCATCGACGTTTAATCTCCTAAAACAAAATAACTTTCAACCCCAGATTCTGTATCCAGCTAAACTGAGTTTCATTTATGATGGAGAAATTAAATACTTTAATGACATTCATATGTTAAAGAAATTTGCCATAACCAAACCAGCTCTTCAAGATATTCACAAACCTATCCTCCGTAATGACCAGCCAAATCCTCTACCACAAAAGTAAACTAACTCAGAAACTTTTGATCAAACTCCAACTTCCACACTGGCAAAAGGATTAAAAATGTCTACTGGACTTTGGAAAAACTCGATACCCAAAATTTTACCAGACTTATCAATATTCTCCATTAATTTGAATGGCTTAAACTGTCCTCTAAAGAGCCACAGGTTAGCTGACTGAATACAAGAACTCAGGCCAGATATTTGCTGCATACAAGAGTCACATCTTACCTTAAAAGATAAATATAGACTCAGTGTGAAAGGATGGTCATCCATATTTCAGGCAAAGGGTAATCAGGAAAAAGCAGGTGTTGGAATTCTATTTGCAGACACAATAGGCTTTAAACCAACAAAAGTAAGGAAGGACAAGAATGGTCACTTCATATTTGTTAAGGG